>JAQQZS010000013.1:1313929-1339589 GCA_030068045.1 Platyallabes tihoni | reverse complement strand
GTCCCCTGTGGAGCTCCAGTGCTGCAGATCAAAGTCTCTGACACACAGTTCTGTAGTCGGACATACTGGGGACGGCAAGTCAGATAGTCAATGATCCAGGAAACCAAGTGGGTGTCAATGTTTATGTTTCATCTGTGGTACGAGTTATGGTTTAGCCTAAAATACTAAAATATTAGCTAATGTTTAGGATTGGACATGCTAGTCACGCGAAGATGTATAATTTCCTTCGTCAGAGTGTTTCCCTGGAATTTTCTAAAGATTAAAAAAAAAAACTCAGGAAACGGAACAAAGCCCTCACGCATGCTAAGCTAACTTCACTCCAGAATTAGCTCAGCTATTTCTTTCTAATGCTGAATCTCTCTTTCTTACTCATTTATTCTTTCTCTCCTGCCACCGTTCATCATCTTTCCAGAAGCTTGGCAGTGTTCCTGAATCGCGGAATGAAAAACACAAAAGGAAAGCAACTAAAATAAATAAACATGAGGAAAATCACTGACACGAGAGCTGCAATTAAAGTATTCGCTGATAGCAGCCTGGCTAATTCCCCGCGGTGATAATTACACACTCGCTTCACACAGGCTAACCTCAGCGGGGCGGCTAATAATAAACCGCACCGCTCCTTTCTCATTTCCTTTTATTATTATCGTTTTAACTGTGCCGCCGTTTTAAGTTGTGCCATCTACTTGACTTCTTCGATGCCGTTTTACGGGGACAATGCACAGAACCTGGTTCAAATCTGATGAAGTGGTGGATTTGATTATGTGTGCG
Source organism: Platyallabes tihoni (assembly GCA_030068045.1). Taxonomy (NCBI): domain Eukaryota; kingdom Metazoa; phylum Chordata; class Actinopteri; order Siluriformes; family Clariidae; genus Platyallabes; species Platyallabes tihoni. The sequence goes on along the minus strand of JAQQZS010000013.1, from coordinate 1,338,821 downwards.
TGTGTGTGTTTGTTGGCGTGAACATCTCCAGAGGCTGGTTTCCAAAGAAATAAGTAGCCCAGGTGATCACTGGGAATACAGCTGAACCTGAGGGAGGGTAACTGCTTCAGGAAAGGGGTGGAGAGGTGGGAAAATTTGACCCCATGCTAAAGGACTTGCAATTTATCAGGCAGTTCCTAATGGGGTTCCCTGACATCCTTAAGATCCTTGATGCAGAGATGCTGGACCCCTCGTCGCAATGTTGTGAATTATCCCATGAGCACATGCACCAACTCCACTTCCTATTAAAGATTGGTTAGGATTGCTCTGTTTGACAGTAACCATAGTAACGCTGTCTCTCTCAACTAGCAAACATAGCCATATTTGTTTGTTTTTGCATTCTTCAGCTAGTCTTCAACTTTGTATTATCTGGAGGTTTAACTGATAATTACGATTATGCTTTAAATTCAAATATACATCAAACAAATCTGTCTGGCTAACTTTAGCTGTCAGCAACTTTAGCTAAATACATAGCTTGATAACTTAATAGCTAACATTATCTTCAGAAAGGCTTTTTTTTCTGACAAGCAGCTAGCCAGCACAACCAGCTAGTTCAGCTACTATGTTTTACTAACTTTTCCTGACATTAGCTTGTTTGATATGGATTTCCAACTGCATATTTATTTGAGGTATTTCAGTGATGTGAAAATAGAACTTGTTACCAGGCTCTCAAAAGTTTTAGCACCCTTTATTACTACTGCTCTGTAGCATCTTTTGCATTCATCCATCCATCCATATTCAACCGCTTATCCAAAGTCGGGTCGCGGGGGTAGCAGTTCCAGAAGCAACTACCCTAGTCGCCAAGGCCATGAAGACCGCGTTTGGATGTGGTAGCATGTCCAGATTTCCTGGGATTACATTTCATCAACAATGTGCCTGGGAAATTAACAGCCATTAATTGCAGTTAAGTGTAGGTGCCAGGTTTGGCAGGTGGGTGGGCTTTGATTTTATTGCGGAGCTCATTTGTTTTGGAAAGAGGTACGAAAGGTTATTGTGGGTTTAGGATTAAGTACTGATACAGCAGGACACATGCAATGCTCACTTGTTCTCTATAGAGATTATCCTGTACAGCAGCCTTTCTCAGGAGACTCGGGGCACACCCTGAACGGGGTACCAGGTGTAGCTCAGTGGTTAAGGCATTGGACTACGGTTCGGAAGATCCTAGGTTCAAACCCCACAACCACCAAGTTGCCATTGTTGGGCCCTTGAGCGAGGCCCTTAACCCTCAACTGCTCAGATGTATAATGAGATAAAAATAAAAAATGTAAGTCGCTCTGGATAAGAGCATCTGCCAAATGCCTAAATGTAAATGTACCACTCCATCACAGGGCACAAACACACCAACAAAATTAGCCTAATCTGCTTGAATCGTTGTTTTTTCCTTGCCTCATTCTTGGTAAAACTTCAAAAACCCAGGTCAACAACCATTTGGGATGAAATCATCTACAACCAGCAGATCTAGCACAAATATCATTCCATATTCCAATTTATTCCATTCCCTCCAATTCGACAATTTCTTTGGGATCTGGGTTGAAAAATGAAATTTTATCAAAAGGTATCCTTGCTCTGTACATGTACTTCTCCGACTTGTTGACCATCTGATAACATCAAACAATAATGGACAAAAAATCTCAGCATCAGTTCTTCAGCTTGAGGACAGCAAGAAGCCTGATGTTTTACTGGAATACATGTTTGTCTGTTTGTGTACAGGAAGACCAAGTAGGTATGACCCCCCTGCTCTGGTAAACGGCCTCGTGTTGGGTTCCTCTCCTGAGGCACAAAAGAGCGCTGGCCTGAAACAGTGTTCAGTCAGCTAGAACTATCTGTAGCTCTGCTACCAATACATGTTGAGAATGCTTTCAGTGACTGTGTAGGTGGTAAGGTATCACTGTGTTCTACCCTCAGCACCAAAACATCCTCAAGAGCTTCCATCACATATCCTTTTTCTCACAAATCAGAAAATAAACGCTTGAGTGACTCCGGCAGTTCCTCCTGGAGTCTCTGGGCCTGAAAAGGACCTGATGCTTTTCGAGAGAATCTTCATGAAAGGGACATCCCTTTGTTAAGCTGGCAAAGTGTAAAACTGGAAAACTTTCATGATGTGGTCCTGTTTAGAAAGGAAAATACGTTCGAGAGAGGAGACAGAGGAATGAGAAAAGAAACAAAAACAAAAAAAGATGAAGAATGGGGGATGAGGCTTATTTGTGTGTATTTGTGTTTTTTGATTTTGTTATGCAGGCATCATCGCTTACACAGAGTATCTCTTCCTGCTTTGCATCCTGACCAGTAAGTATCAGAATTTTGCACCAAATTTGCTCATTGTTTGTTCATTCACCATCGATCCCTTGAAATTTGTTCACCTTTCTTGGTTTATTCATTTACTTATTATTTCGGTTTGTCCCTTGTAGTTTTCTTATATTAATGTATGGGCAGGGGTTATGAGGGGTTTGTTAGCTTCATTAAAGACAAAATCCTAACCCATGTTATGGTTTAAGATCTAGCAGACCCACGCTTTCAAACTGAGCGAGACACCTAGACAAGCCAATTTTGTTGATGTGAACAGCTCCAAATCCTCCACAGCATGCTGCCGCTATGTGTTCCTAACCATCTGACCCGTCAGGTTCCAGATTTCAACAGCTTTTTGTTGTCTAAGTGCTCTAGATTCTGTGTTCTGAAATAGCTCAGGCATTACAAAGTCGTTGAGTAGTAGCGTCGCATCATTAAAGCGTGTGTCTTCACCTTTTCCTGCTGCGCTGAAGCACTTCACTCGGCACGTCCTCAAGAACACAGCGACCCTGCCTCGACATACCGTTCCCACGGCAACGTAACACCAAGGAGAGACATGTGGTCCTCAACGAGGTCAAAAACACACCTGGAGAAGGTGACGAAAGGTGCTGTTTGTTACGAAAGGAGAGCTGGATCTCTCAAAGAGTCTGACTTTGAACTGAAGAGACTTCAAAGTTTTAATTAGTGTCAAGCTTGAGACGAGGGCATCAGTGTTCAAATGCTCGTTTCTTAGTTATTACGTGGACGTTGACGTTCACGGTCTAAGGGTTCACATTTGTAGTAAATAAAGCAAGCAGATGTGAGAAGAAGTTTGGAAGACTATATATTACATCACACTTAAAGATAATCTTGATGACCTATGCCTGAAACCTCCCCCACCCCCCTTACTGTCCTGGGACAATGCAGTCATGCGAGAAGTCTTCCTGACTAATGCGTTATCCGAATGACATCATATATAGTAACATACTTGATCGCATTATGAAAGCTGCATCTGTGTACATATGACTCACGTGTATTTTCTGCAGAGCCTCACGCTGGCTTTAAAATAGCCTTTAACATGTTTGACGCCGACGGCAACCAGATGGTGGACAAACAAGAGTTTCTGGTGGTGAGATAATCTGACTTATCTCTGTTTATCACGACGTTTTACTGGAACTAACAGTGCAATTATTAGGTCCAAATGCTTACTTGATGGATTTTCAAGAACCTTGTACCTAGACCTAAACCTATAGTCAAATCAGATCCTTCTTAACTTTACTTGTGTTGTTTTTATTGTAGTACATCTTATTAGACAGCATCTATGCTCACACGATATTCTGTCCTACAGCTGCAGGAAATCTTCCGGAAGAAGAACGAGAAGAAGGGTCGCAAGGGAGATGCGGAGAAGTCAGCTCAGCTGGTAAGAGTCCGGGCACGAGGTTCAGATAACGGTTTTGCATTAAGGATGGAAACTAACTCAAAGCAAATCACTAACATGGTGAATTAATGCAGTGTGATAGAAAAAAAGAAGGTAAGCTGTGTGATTGGGGCAGAGGTGAATCTTCAGGAGATAAGGAAACTCTTGGGTTGAGTGATTTGGGAGGTTTTGGTGTTGGAACCTTTCTCCTCACTCTTCTAGGATTGGAAAATGCATGGGGTTTAGTTATGAACATTTGCCTGAAACATGGCCCAGGATATGAACTCATAGTCTGGATAGATGGGAGGTAGAAGTTAAATGATATTAGCATGGAGATTTGGAGATTTGGTGGTGGGATGTTGGAGCCAGTGATTGATGATTTGGACTCAAGAATATGGATTCAGTCAAGAAAAGAGTGCAGGAGATGTTTTGAATCAAGATTTCCGTAAAATCAGTGTTGGCTCAACTGATTGGTCTTGGCAGCTTTAGGTTCTCTGGCTTGCTCTTGAGCTCAGGTTGGATGGACTGGTATCGTACTCATGTTCTGTTCCCACCTGGAATAGGTTTTGAACCAACCCTTACTCTGACCAGCTTAAACTGGTTAATGTGGCTCATATAATGGATATTAAATAAATACAAAACATAATCAGGAGAAGGACTATGGTTTTGGAGATGGGTGATGGAACTGTAAAACAGTGTTAGGTGGAGAGATACAGAAACGTTAGTTGGTTGGTCGACTGTTGTCCATAATTGATATCTGGTTCACATGGATGGATGGATGGATGGATGGATAGATGGATGGATACAGTAGATAGATAGATAGATAGACAGACAGAAACTTTATTCATCCCCATGTCGAAATTCATAAGATCCAGCAGTCCACAGATAGTTACATCTGAAAAATAAGGTAAAAACAATCCTATAAACAAACAAAGACTAAACAAAATAGGTAAAAACTCCTGTGCATATTATTGTGCTAAGTCAGTGGATTTGTGCATAATGTGCAAAAAGTTTGTGTTTTGTGAGAATGTTATGCTATGGAATGTAATCCTCAGTCCAGGAATGTAATCCTCAACATGAACATTGGGATAAAAAACGGTGTTGGGTCAGGAATCAGGAGTGATTGGGGTAATGGATTACGACCTGTAGATCAGGATAAGGATAATAATTTGGAGATTGTCCAGTTGGTACATTGGATAGCGCTGTCCTCTCACAACTTCTTCCCAGGGTTGCCAGTTTTCACCCGAGCTTGTTTTATTGTCCATGTGGGTGTCTTCAAGGTTCTCTGGGTTCATCCATATCCCAGGAACATGCCAGTATGTAATAAAGAGGAAAAAATACTGCTCCTGGGTAAGAAAATATGTTTTGTCAGATGTTTGTTGTTTGCTTCCTATATGGGAGATGCTTGTTGATCTGATGATCAAAGTGAGGCAAAGATTGCTTGTTGTTTATCAGGGACAGGAAACACAATGTCTACCTGAGGGTGATGATGGTTTGTGGCTACATAAGTGTGATCTAATCAGCAGCTTACATCATGTTTATCAGGTAGACGATCTCTTTAATATTTGATGGACAGATGACATCATGGATGCACGGAGGGAAATAGATTTATGGATTCAGCATCTCCGATACACACACACACAGACGCACTTTTCTGCTTAAATGCTCTTTAAGCTGTTATAAAATCCCAAATGACTGCTTTTCTTGTGTGTGTTATGTGTGTGTAAGGTATCGCCATGGCAACCATGATGACTGACAAACTTGAAACTGAATTTTGTTTTGAATATCCGAGTCCCTTTTCTGTGGACTCAGTGTGAACCTCATAGTGGGGAAGAAAGCAAATCTAAATGTTCTGTGATTTTTAACCACGTCTCCTGTTCTAACATGTGTGTGTGTGTGTGTGTGTTCATCTTCTTTCTACCTCCCTCCTCTTCCTCCTCCGCCTCTCCAAACGCCACATAGAGCATGCAGCTCTATGGATATCATGTCGCCCCAGGCACAAGCGTATGTATCTCCACCACCACCACCACCACCTTGTGCCCTCTGACCTTTGACCTTATGTGTTAGATGTGAAAGGAAGGTGGGAAAACGGGACGAGCGCGATGGAACAATCGACAGTTCTCGAGCAGAGCAGGGAGGTTTGACCTTCAAGGGTCAAACGATTTGTTTTTAGTTTTTTTTTTTTAAGTAAACGTTTGGACCCTGATTTAGGGGAAATTTAATTCCGATTGATCTTTTTTTCCCGTAAAAAGTCCAGTGCAAACTTCATCACAGGCGCTTCAACTGACTGGAGCAGAAACACACCGAGAGCAAAATGTGTTTTCTATTGAGCCGCTGCTGAAGTGTTTTAAAGCGTTTAGACCACCTATGTGACCTGTAATCATACACACACTCTCTCTCTCTCTCACACACACACACACACACACACACACACAGATGACTGTAGAGACTTAGAGAGCTAAGATGTGACGGATAACAAGGATGAAAGTAAGAAAGAAAAACAAACAGCAATGTTACAGAATGGCATTTTTACAGTAAGACCTATTATTAAAAAATATATAAATTGTAAACTGGAAAATGGTCCATAAACACAAATTAATTTCAAAATAGCACCAAAAAAAGCAAATAATCTAATATAATTTAAAAATATTAAAAAGTTTGAAAGTACATTGAAAAAAACATTGAAAAATTTCAGAATAAGAAACAAAACAAAATAGCAACAATAAATGTTCAAAAACAGCTAAAAAGTTTCAAATTAACATAAAAACGTTTCAAATTAGCAAAAAAAGAATTTAAACATATGAAAAATTTAAGTTTTAAAATAGATAAAACGAAAAACAAAATGCAAAATAGCAAAGAATAGCTAATAAGGTTTAAAATATAATAAAAAAATTCTAATTGGCAAAAAAAACCTCAATTAGCATAAAAAAGTGTAAAATAGCTAAAAATTCTAAATAGCAAAGAAAAAGTTTTAAATGACAAAAAAAAATTAACAGAATAAAATGTTTCAAAATATCTAAAAATTAATTCTAAATAGTCCCCAAAAATATTTTTTTTAATTCTTATATAACTGCTATATTTTTAAATAATCTATTGCTGATTAAATAAGAAAAAATATTAATAAACCTGTGTTTAAAAAATCCTCAGAGCTCTGGTTCACCATTTACATATTTAACATCACGACTCTCCATTTCCATGTTGTTTTTAACCAGAAGACACTAAAACCTCATTTTTATTGAACTCACCACTATAAACACTAACATTTAATATCCGTCAAACCCAGAACAATATATTATTTACAAAACGGAGACTCTTTTCCCCATGCAGTAACACCACTAACTGAACCTGTGGAATGACTCTCATGTAACCTGGTGCCGCGTAGCCCTAGCGACCCCGCTTCTTTTCACATCCTGCACTCATTTCTCTTGCTAGCGGTTGCTAACCCACTAACGGCCGCCCCTGTGCTGCCGACCCTCCCTCAGGTGTCGAAAAAAGAGAGCCGAGAGGAGCGTGTGGCGCGGAGCTACTGGGACGTGTTGAGACGAAGCGCCAGCCAAGCGCTTTTTTCTGACCTGGCAGAGGTACAGCTTCAGCCCTCACGCCCTCATCCCTCGCTTTTTTCATTCATCATCCACACCACGAGCACATCCCTCTCCACCAGGGTCCGGGGTCCTGCTCTGACACACCTGATTGAACTCCTCGAACCCTTCACTGAGACAAATCAAGTGTATTAGAGCGGCCTGCTCCTAAATAACTATGGCATGTGGAGTAATATTGCGTTAATCGTGAACATGGAAGGATCTAGAAGCTCATTCACCGTTTATTTCTGTTTGATAACAGCGAGTGATGGATGCAGTCGCAAACTACACACACATTTGTGCCGCTATTTAGAGCCATCGAGGCTAAAGACAAACCACGACAAAGTTCTGCGAGAGACATTTAAGTTGCACTAAATGCACAAAATTTTATTCATTATCTTTCAATACGAGCTCTACTTTAAGACGTGTATAATCCACCAGTAGGGGGCACCAAACTTATTGAATATCTATGGAAGTGGCGAGGGGAACGCCTGTACGAATCACAGGTGATACACTATAGTCTACTGCGTATAGAGTTTTGATGTTCAGTAAAGTTAGGTGGATTAAAAGTTTTCAAACCAATTGGCTACTTTGTCACGTTTTCTAACAAAATTGCAACTTTGTCGCATTTTCCAACAAAATGGCTAATCCGTCACACTTTCGAACCAGTTTTTGAACAAAATGGCTACTTTGTCACATTTTTTAAACCATTTGGCTACTTTGTCACGTTTTGGACAAAATGGCTACTTTGTCACTTTTTTAGAACGAAATGGATAAAATCAAAATGAATCGCAATTTTTCTCACGTTTTTGAACAAAATAGCTACTTTGTCATGTTTTTGAACCGAACTGTTGCTTGTCACTTGTTCGAACGAAATGAATAAAACCTAACGAATCACAATTTTACTCACATTTTCAAACAAAATTCCTATTTGGTGACGTTTTTTCATTTAATAAAATGGCTAAAACCTCAACGAATCACATCCGACACTCTACAGCGTACTTTGTAGCAAAAGGTTTGACGTTTAATAAGGTTAGGTGTATTAAAAGTAGATTAAAAGTAGTTTTATCTTTTAAATTATTATAGGAATTTTGCAACATAACCACATCATAAGTCGAGGAACTTCATAACTAACACAGAACAGGCGCACACACACACACACACACTCAGCTAAAAGAAACCCAGCACAGTGCAGTAGTACGCTGGATCAGGACCGTACTGCGTCCTGTTATACAGACGTACAACTAATAAGTTGTTTTCTGTTCCGTGCGTCAGTACGGAGGTTCCGTGCCTTTCTGAGGGTTGTAACATCATGTTCTAATATCAGACCGCAGCAGACGCCTGGGAAGCGATGATGCGTTTATTTGTCTGTGTTGAGCCGCTTTAATGACGAGGAAACTGCAGCCTAATGACACCGCTGAGTCGTACATCTGCCCTTTATTTACTCAGTCGCTTACTCATAATGAGTGTGTGTGTGTGTGAAAGAGACAGTAATTCGAGATCCCCCTCTTGCAGATGACACACTTCCAGAGGGTTGTTTGTATTATTGCCTGCACGCTCTCAGATGAACGCTTAGATTGCGTGTATGTATTTATGTATGTGTGTGTGTGTGTGTGTGTGTGTTTGTAAGTTTCTGATGAGTATGTGTCTGAGACACTGCATGCGAGTGTGTGTGTGTGTTTGTGTGTGTGTGTGTGGAAGTGTTTATTAGTCATCCTGCTAAGCACTGTTTTTCACCTGCAAGATCAAAGGCTAAAAGGCCCTCAAGTGATAACTCCGCCCACAGGAGGTGTGGCCGTCTACGGTATAACCCAGCCATGACTTTGTAGTAGCGGTTACCAGGAACTGTAACGTAACGCTCCTTATGTCAGTCTTCTAGGAAATAGAGAAATGAAAAGAGAGTAATTATTGACAATAATTATTTTATTTTTGAAAATAATAACAAGTAAATGTAAACACTTTCACTTGTACCCTGAACGCCAACAGTTAGTCGATAGGCTACGGCGCTAATGCGCTACACAGATTTCTTTATGAATTCAGTATGGTAGCGTTTTTTTTTAATGCAAGGGTTTCTTGTTCATCAAGTTTTCATCACGTTTTCAACCAAAATGGCTACTTCGTCCCGTTCTACAGCATGTACACTGGTAAACCCCACTTCCCAAAATGAAAAGGTGAAACTGCTGGAACGTTGAGGTCATATAGGTCATATTTAGTGCAACTGCAACCAAAGAAGGCTGACAGCAACGTTTTTGTCAGCCTAAGAAATAATTTTTCTTATTTATATTATTATTTTCCTCCATGCGAGAGTGCTGGTATTACAATCCTCTAAATTCCACTAGAATGAGGATGGAATAGGGTGGCGTCAGACACTACACAGGACAGTTACTAATCTGGCAGGGGTGATTTTGCCAGACAAAACACGATCTCACTATCACCTGAAACCCGTTTACGTTTTAATAATCACAGGTCTATCATTAGAGGAACAAACATAATCACACACAAGGTTTTATTGAGATCATCTCGTACCATATGGCGAGTAAAATGAATCACACAAGGTTAAGTCCTGGTTTAGACGTCCATCACTTGTAGTTCAGTGAAAACCTAAATAAGCAGATGTCTGACACCGAGCACCTCTTGGCAGATTTTGGGTTATTTTGTATTTAATAATTCACAGAACCATTTCTCCAAGGTTCTGCCCCATCAACCAGCAGGTGGTAAGATCAACTCCCAGGACCTTCATCCTTATACGGTAGAAAGTGAGGGGTCGGCATCACATTTACATCTTTTAGGAGAGGGATGTATAATAAATGTATAATAATAATAGATTTAAGTGAAATATATACAGTATGTTTATATAATATATAATGTTTTTTTATGGATTTCACCTGAGCTGAGATTTGGGCCATACCATTTTGACAGTACCTGTCTGATGTGTAGCACGTTTCCATGATTTACACTCCATCTTACCTCCAACACCATATGTTCCTGTCTGATTCCTCTGCCTGAGTCCACCATCCTTTCTCTTTTTGTAACTTCTTTTCTATTAAACCTTTCTCCTCGGGATAGGATTATAATCTGGAGGTATTGCAGAGGCATGGACCCGAAGCTCTGCGCTCGTTTGGCTTGAATGCACTGAAAAAGCTCTTGAACAAGGGGCGTGGTCGACAGCGTTTAGCATGACAGGCTCCTCCTATGTCTCAGGGGTGTGGCATGTACGGAATAATATAGAAATCAAGCCCGAAATCTTAAATTTAGAAACCTTATGGGTTCTTCAGGCCTTCCGGGCAACCCTTCAAAGCTGTATGTAGAACTTTACAGCAGAACATCCTTTAAAGAACGCTAAGAACCCTTATTAATCCAATGAACCCTAAAAGAACGTTTTGTATCAAGCGTCAAGGCCAAATTTGGTTGAAAGTTACTAAAAAAGACCAGACATTTGGAGTAACTTAAGGGTTCTTTAAGGGTTCTTCGCTTCAGGATAAAAAGGGTTCTGCTTAAAACCCTTTCAGAAACAAACGCATTTCGCTGTAGAGTTCAACTGTTCTGGAGGGACAACTGAAGACCTGTTAAGGGTTCCAAATCCTTTAAGAGTGCACCAGAAATATTTCTTATCAGTCAGTTTTTTTTAGCTGCATATATTTGTTTAATTCCTACAGTGGAACACCTTTTTCTACGCTATTTCAACAATTGCATTAAAGGGCCCGTATTTACGAAGCTTCTTAAGCCTAAAAGTTACTCCTAGTGATGAAATTCTAAGAAAGTTCTTAGAATTGTGGCATTTTCTTAGAATTTCCCCTTAAATTTAGGACAAAATCTTAGTACAGATACAAATGATTCACGAAACATCTTAGCCCTAAAAACAGCTTCTAAGGTATAAATTGTAAAGAGTAGAGAGGAGGATTTTTAAGAGGCTTAAGAGTTTCCGGGCAACCCTTGCAGAGGACAAAATGGTGGAAAGAAGAAATATTCTCCAAACACCGAACGTAAAACTAAAAGTAAACACTGCTCTTCTGTCTTATTTGGTTTTCTTATTCTTTTACTTCTTTCCATCTCTCTTGGATTGTTGGCTACATACCATCCAAAAGTGGAAATTAAACAGACTGTGCTGTAATTATGTGAATTGGTAAAAGCTGAGCCATTTTGCTCCCATCAATCTGAAATGGATTACAAGTAATAAAATCAGTTTGGTAAATAAATGTAAGAACGTAAATATAGCAACTACTGTGTGGAAATTGGTTGCGTCAAACATCGAAATATTTTGAACATTTGGCTGTTTTAATTAACTTTAAGATATTTAGTCTATAATAGAAACTTTGCATAAAGTAGCCTACATTCATTTTTACAAAGAGCGCATTTCAAGACCTTTGCAGAGGTCAGAGGTTTTTTTTTTTTTAATCAACCAATCACAGTCCTTGAATCGCTGCATCATCCCTAGCAATGGGGTCAACCACACCTCCTCACTAAGATAAATGTTTTTGTACTTTCCTTACTCAGAGTTGCTCTGAGAAGTTTCCTAAATCACTTTTAGTCTAGGACTCCCAGCTAGGACTTTTTGAGCTAAGATAGGGCTCTCTGAGAGAATTCTAAGAAGCTTTGTAAATGCAGGGCCAGATGAATAGACTTTAAAATATATCTTTGAAGAAAAATTGTGTTTGTCTATGTTTTCTGTGTCCCTTGTGTCACTTTTTCTTGGTACCAAACCAGAAGCTATTTGGTGTTGGTGCCGTGATCCAGGTTTTTTTGTCGTGGAAAAGTTTGTAAAGGTTTATACCAAGATTAGACACCAAGTTTGGGGAACAGCTAATGATGTTGATTGACTTGTGAGTCTAGTCTAGTCAGGAGGACATGGCGTCTGACTCATTTTCCAGTTTCAAAACTTGTGAACATTTGAGTGAGAGAGAGGAAAAAATGTTTTTCCGCAACAGGAAAAAGGTGGACGCTATTCGCCTATTCACACATCGGCATTTATGTGTGAATGCAGCCTGTCTCTGAAATGCATGGCCTGTGGTGTCTTCATGCATCTTCTCGTCTTGTCAAAGTCTGCCATTGTGTCTGTCTCCGTCTCTGTCTCCGTCTCCAACTACCAGAGTGCATATTGTACATGAATGCTAATATTCATGTTTCTGTGGCTCTTGTATTTGTCGTCCTTCGATCTTTATGCCTGATGTCTTCATCTGAATGGCATAAAGATGTCCGCATCTGTGCAAGCGCTGCTCCCACTCTGGTGAAGCTGAATGTACTGAACGAACCAGACCCCCGACCGGCACCTTGGACTGCTCTGCATCCTTAACATATCCAGTCATGTGATTTTCTCACTCACTGCTTTATTTTCTTTTCCGCCCCCTTTGGCTCTCTCTGACCAGCGCACGGACGACAGCATGACCATCGACACCACGTTGCTTATACACTTCTTCGGGAAGAAAGGGAAGGCGGAGTTGACATTCGACGACTTCTACAGGTACTTGACCCTGATGATGCACTGATGATGATGATGATGATGATGATGATGCCTTAAACCGCTATTCTCTTCTTGAGATTTGTAATGTCCCTAATGTTCCCTTCATAATCAATAATTTGAGTCAGAATATACACCTTTCACCAGAATATTGTACCTTTCGCATAAGCTGAAAATGTCTCATATTTTACAGATTCGTCCAGAATTTTTTTTCTTCCCACGTTTGCCGCTTTAATTTAAATAAAATGCTCTTACATTACATATTTTACTTTGCAAATGTTAAAAAAAATAAAACATTCACGCATTCATAAATAAAAACCTAAATTCCAAACTTGGCCAAGTCACCTCGCACATTCGCATAATTCACGAAATTGCTCTCGCGCTCTCCAGTCGACCTCTCGCATGTGTACAAAATGATCTCGCATTCACTAATTTACCTCGTATTTGCACAAATGTGCTTTCACATTCATAATTTTAGTCGTATGCTGATCTACTTATTTACTGTACAGTGCTCTCACATTTATAAAACTTGCTTATGAGATTTCTACACGAGGCGTTTAAGTTTACAATTGTCCTTTCACATTCGTCAAAGATGTTCTTGTACTGCTTAATTTGCCGTTTACCTGTGGAAGAAGAAAATGGTTACAGGAAAATTATTTCATATCCAAAGTTTTGCCTTTCTCGTTCGTCTACAGTGCTTGAGGTTGATTACTAGCAATCGTTGAAAAGACACAAACACGTTACGTCCAAAAAGAGCGGGGCTCATTTATATACAGTACTGTATGTTCTCTTATGGGTGACTATAACATCATCAGGATTGGAAAACAAATGACTATAGATTACAGATTAATATCCAATACCTAGAAACCCGAGTCCATCTACACTTTTTTTTTTACTTTTTTTTACTCTTTCAGTCCATGTTTTTATTTGTTTCTGTCCCTTTTCTCTTGCCGCCTCCCAGGTTTATGGATAACCTCCAGACCGAGGTGCTGGAGATCGAGTTCCTGACCTACTCCAAAGGTATGACCACCATCAGCGAGGAGGATTTCGCTCGCATCCTCCTGCGATACACCAACGTGGAGGACATACGCAGCTACCTGGAGAACGTGCGCCAGTCCATCCCTGATGAAAAGGTGCCTCCTCGTTTTTATTTCTCATTGTATGTAAGCAAACCCTCCAAGTTTTCCTGATCGTCCCGCGACTCGACATTCTTACACACGTCACACCTGAACGCTCCGCCGCTCCATCAGCAGTGTGTGTGTGTGTGTGTGTGTTTGTGTTTGTGTGAGACACCAGCTTGTAAGCCGCAGTGTAATCTTACATCTCTTCCTGTCACCTCTGCCCCTTAAACTCCACTCCTCCCCTTTGTTCTTGTGAGTGATTGACAGGCCGCTACCCCAATAGTATCATGTTCAGCGCAGTTATCCGCCCTCGCCAATGAAAAGAGCGGCTTCTTCTCAAGGAGGTGGATGTTTTGGTGCAAACCGAACATGTTCACATGAAGCCTTTTGTTTCTCATGAAAGCGCCGTAGTGTGAAATGTGATAACACTGTGATAAACAGAAGGAAGTAATCACACAGGACTTTACACCTGAAATAAAAGTCGTAATAAAAGTCGTAATTTAAAAAATTGTTAAAATAATAATAATAATAATAATTTGTGTACAAGTGCTAGTCAAAATATCAATTTATTTAGAACAAGAATACTTTGTATTTAGGAATTTATTATATAGTAGCTGTCCGTCTGTCTATGTTAGATAAAGTGACTGTTGTAAAAAACAGATCAGGTCGTTTATCAAATCCCACTCCAAGGATTAAATAAAACATTTCTTCACTTAAACATACATGTCGAAGAAGTGGAGCGTCTATGGAAATCCACTCATCTATAGGTCCACTACCTGCATTAAACGTTACCTTAAAAAACTACAGTCAAAAAGGCTAAATCTCCTTTTTTTCCTCAATTTCAAAATGCTCTCACTCTCAATATTTTACTTCGCAAATTAGAACCCATTTCCTCAGCTGAGGATTGTAATAATGAATAAAAGAAAAAATATTCATAACAGCATTATTTAATCAGTTTCATACCCAAATTCCTGCGTCTCTCGACCAATATTTATGGGAATCTTTGGTTTCCCTTCAAGAGTTGAACAGGTTCGTTGGTGGTTTGAAATGTTCTTCCTGTCCTAACATCTTACCAACTGGTTAGTTTCCATTTCAACATTTGGACCATCTGTGCTTACATTAATTAATAATGCGTTGTCACCTGGTTGTGTACCTCCATATCGTAAGCATGTATTTTCTCAGTCATTAATGAGAAGATAAATGTGGATCTCTGTCCTGGCATTGAAATCTAAAAATATTTTTAAAAAATGGAAAAAATAACCAGCTTACTGGTTAAACGCACATAACATTCTGGTATCTAATGAGCTTTTAATGACGGTCAGTTCTGGTGTTGGTTACTCTCAGTGCACTTTTGACGTGGCAGACCATAGGAAAGGTTTGAAAGGTTGAGGCAGTGAGCAGGTTTCTCTAGCTCTGCTTTGAAATAGTTCTCTTTGTATCTTTCTGAGTCTCTTCATGTGCACCTCGGTTATACGGGATGGGGTACCGCAAGGTCCCGTTCTAAGTCCTATTTTATTTTCACTTTATTTGCACCTAAAAACAACAAGGAGTTTCTTATCATTGTTATGCAGACGATTTACAGTTATACACATCTTTTAATCATCAAACCATGGCAGGCACAGACTGTGGATGAACACGTCTAACTCGCTCTTGTTTTTATCAGCTGAGAAGCATTGGCTAATTTAGAACTATGGCATCTCAGGCTGAGTTGAGATGATTATTCACGCTTTTATTTAATCACGTGCAAATTACTGTAACTTGCTCTTCACTTGGATTGTCTTCAAATGGTCGAAAATGCGTAACCTTGTGACTCGATCGACAAAGAGGGAGCATGCAACACCTGTTTCAATTTCTTTACACTGGCTCCCTATTAGGTTTAGAATTGAATTTAACATTTTAGTAATTACATACAGCGCTTTGCACGCTCATGCTCCCTTGTACATCAAAGATCTACTGCGGCCGTATGTTTTGAGTAGATCTCTGAGAGCCTCGGATCAGAGTTTACTGAGTTTTCTTTGTTCCAGACTGAAAAACAAAGGGGTCTGTGCTTTTGAAGTTGCTGCTCCTACACTTTGGAATGCTTCACCCAAAAAAAAGCACATCTTAAGAGCCACCTTTTTGGACTTTAATTGTAATAAGTTTTATGTGATTGGATTTTTTTTATGTCACTATGTCATTTATTTATTTATCAATTTATGTATTCTTATCCTTATAAAGTATTACATGATTGTTTTTCAATATGTAGGCTTCTTTTAATCTTTTTTTTAGCATAAATCACTTTGTGATTCTGTATCTACAAATGTACTATATAAATAAAGACTTACTTTTACTTTACTTTAACGGTAACATGTAGTACTCACTAGTTCCTTAGCCTTCACTTTCTGTTTGGATAACATTTTTAGCTCATTGTTAGCATTTTTAACTCAACTGTCCCTTAAATGCCTTAAATTATGATCCAGAATTGGACTAAACTACTAATATAAACTGATTATACATGAGCACAGCAAAACAGTTAGCAATATTAGCCACAGCTACATGCTTCCAGATAACGTTCCACATGTAGCTGTTATGAACTAAGAGACTATATGCTACATTACAAAGGCAAAGTCAGAAGGAAATGCGGAGAAACTGTTAGGAGTACAAACATTTACATCAGATTAGTTGTTAACAATATTACAACGCTGGATAAATTTGGGTAAATTTTAATTTTGGGGGTTTGTGTCTAATTAGATGAGAACTTTTTTCCATCATGATAACAAGATAATAAACCAAACAGACATAAGTTTATATATATATACTGTATATATAAACAACATTTTTAAACCTTAATTAATTGTATTTCCAGCCTCAACTTGAAAGTGTTGTGATGCAAAAACTAGTCAAAACGTTAAGGAACGTTAACCTTTACCTTCGATAAAATTGGAGTACACGAAGAGTAAAATGGTCAAATTTAGTTACATTTAGCACCAGCTGCTAACTTCTGTGGCTTTTGAAGATTTGCTAAACATTTACACCGCATCACCTTTGATTGATGAACCCCTAGCGATTAGACCGGCGTGTTACCCGGGAGCATTGTAGCACTTCTTTTAAATCAATTTGGCATCAGCGTGTATTGACTTTGAAGCGAAACAAAAGGTTGTATGGATAACAGTGTTCCTCAGCACAATGCCGCTGATGCTATTGTGCGTTTGGTGTGGCCTATCTTGGAGACGAATTCTTATCAGATGATGGATGGTTTCAGCTCGTTTTTCACAAGCAGCCAAGCCTGTCCTGTCAAAGTTCATCGTGCCTTATTTCATCACGTTATTCACTTTTACAGCTGTTTTATCTCTGTGAATAATTTTAACTATGACATCGTGCTGAAGGATTGCTTTAAACCTCACAAACCATTGTGCTTTGAGATATTGCATGAAATCGAAACAACTGAAACGGGGGACAAAAAAAACTGAGATTAGGTTGTGTCTGATTGGCCAGTCTTTGACGACCCGTTGACATCCAGTGGCCATCAAACCATATTTGACTCACATCAGTGTTTAGCATGAAAGTGTTTGTATTGCATGCAAGGATTTTTGATATCTAGAAAGTTTGATATTTGGCTTAACTGATACATTAGCCTAATTATGTGATAAACGCCAATGTGTCAGTTTACCAGCTAACGATAACAATGTTTGCTAGTCAAAAGGAAAAGCGCTATCATGTTTCCTTAACATTAGCAGACTAGCCAATGCTAGCCTAACCAATTTTGTTGTCTACAAAATTCATTAATTCTAACATTAGGCTAGCTATTGTATTCTGTAATTGGCATAAAAAATGTAAATACAGTATGTATAATTCAGAAACAATCTAGCATATGCTTACCTAATAAAAAAAATCAAACAAATGCATTTTATTAATTCATTTTAATCCGGTTTGTAATTTGATAATCACTGTTATTTTTTTTTTCTCTCCACAGGGCATTACCTTTGAAGAGTTCAGGTCTTTCTTTCAGTTCCTGAACAACCTTGAAGACTTCGCTATTGCTATGCAGATGTACAACTTCGCCAGTCGTTCTATCGGACAAGGTTTGGTTTTACAGATGTCTAGTTTCAGTTGATTATAGCTGCGAGAACACTGTTGCTAGGCAACTGGGCAGATGCTAACTAGTCTAAACTGTTTCATTTTTTATGAACTATAAACAAGACAGATTTGTCAAAATGTAAACATGCTCCTCAGAGACTCGATATAACTTACGATACTCTGTAATTCTCTTTTGTAGCCACAGTTTTACAGATTAACGTAAAACACTGTTGCTGGGTAACAGTTGACTTAGGATATCCTAAGATAGTAGTTTAGCTTATAAGTGCATGGTAATATGCCTTTATTGTGAACAAAGAAAAAAAGGAGTAGCACTAAGAAATTACATAAATTATACTTTGTGTTTAGCTAGTTAGCTCTTGACTGTAAGAACTTTTATAAAGCCACAGTGACCATGTAACTATGCTAAGAAGTATTAGGAATATCGATCTTTACCTGAGAAATTTGTTGATTGATTGCTTAAAAAAGACTCTTTATGTCTAAAAAGATTAATGATTATACTAGCTAAATAGCAAATAGCTCTTATGTCAGACTTTTATAAAACAAATTTAAAAAGGCTTGTAAAAATACCATTGTACAATAACAATATTTAGTTACTGAAAAAAAATTGTTTATAGCAACATTTACTTTCAGTTAATTACTAAAAAACATTATTTATGGCTATAACACAGTTAATAGTTTAACTAGCTAGCTAACATATTGCTGTTAAGTGCATTATAAATGTGGAAATGCTTAAAGTGAGACACAACTATGATAGTCTTTTTTTTTTACCTCAGATGTGTTGTATATTTAGTAAACAGAAAGAGTAAACAGAGACAGTAGAAATGAGACAAAACAATGTTGATAGTAAATTTTACCTCAGATATGTTGTTTAATTACTACAAAACGTTTTTATGGCTGAAATTAGGTTAATAATTCAACTAGTTAGCTAGCGTGGCACGGTGGCTTAGAAGTTAGCACCATCGCCTCGCACCTCCAGGGTCCGGGTTTGATTACCACCTCGGGGTCTGTGTGTATGGAGTTTGCATGTTCTCCCCGTTCTTTGTGGGTTTCCTCCGGGTTCTCCGGTTTCCTCCCACAGTCCAAAGACATGCAGAATAAGATAATTGACGTTCCCAAATTGCCCGTAGTGTGTGAATGCGTTTGTGAATGTTAAGTTCTGACCATGGTTGTAAAAATGGGGATAAATACAATGATCACAATTGACCTCCAGGGTCGGAGTTGGACTACAGATATTCCTAGATGGTTGGATGGATGGATGGAGTTACCTAGTAGATGACTTTTAAGGCTTTTGTAAAGGCCGAGGGATAATATAAACAAGACTTTGCACAATAGCAGGATTTACTATGTGTTAGATGTGTTGTTAATTTACTGAAAAAAAGATTGTTTATACCAACATTTACTCCAGATTAATTAGTTAGTTAATTATTCATGGCTGAAATGGGATTAATAGTTTAAATAGCTAACTAGCATATGACTGTTTGGTCTGTAATAAATGCACAGAGATAGCAGACAAAATCATGATGAATAGTAAATTCTACCTCAGATTACCTCGTTTTACCTCATGTTGTTTAATTACTAAAAAAAGATTCTTTATGGCTGAAATAAGGTTCATAATTTATCTAATTAGAAAATGTCTATTGATGCTGTAAATCTGTGATTAATTGATATTTTTGCATATGTGGTGTGTATGTGTGTGTGTGTGTGTTAGATGAGTTTGGGAGGGCAGTGTATGTAGCAACAGGGCTTCAACTGACTCGGCACTTAGTGAACACCATCTTTAAGATCTTCGACGTGGACCGCGACGACCAGCTGAGCTACAAAGAGTTCATCGGGATCATGAAGGACAGACTGCACCGCGGAGGCAGGGTGAGGAAGACAGAAAGAGACTGATTCATTATTCCAGCTGTACTGCCATCTAGTGGTGGTTGCTGGTAGCGATACCAGATGCACGCCATGTCACTGAGCTATAGCGTTAAATTGTTCTGTCTGTGTTTGCAGGATTATAAGGACGTAGAAAAGTTCACTTCCTTCAAGTCATGTCTGAAGAAGGAGCTGGCTGGAAGATAAGTACTCGCATCCGCAGGACCTAGTTAGAATGAATGAGAGTGAATGTAATGAGACAGATAGTTCCCATGCACCTAATATAAAAGTGGATTAAATATTCATTAAATGCGCTTTAAAAGACTCTGTAAAGAGTCTCTAAAGCAACATCTCAACTTGTATTTCAACTTTACTGTGATTAAAGCGAACAGATGAACGTTTAGATTGTAGGGTTTCTGTGTAAACTGTGACTAATGTAGCTAATGCGCACATGCTAATAAAGAATGTCTCTCTCTGAAAGTGTCTTTCTCTCATAATAACGTCTCTCTATATCTCTCTCGCTGTCTCTCTCGTGCACCAGGTGAACAGTGTGAGATCGATCCAGAATTTGTTTAAAGAAAGGAGCCTTCATCGTTACCATCATCACCATCATGACTAGATGTCTTCCATGGAGCGTCTGCTGAGACAGTTCTGCCCGCTGCATGTTCTGCATGACTTTCCCCCATTCTCTCAGCTCTTCCAACGCCGGAATATTACTTGACATGAGAATGATGTATTAAAATAAATAATTAAATGATTATAATAATAATTATTATTACATCAGCACTTCTGAAACTGTACAACACTATACACACTGTGAAGCGATGGCTGTTTAAACGCACACAGTTCACGAGTCTGCTGCCTTTTGATGAGCTCAGATTTATTTTTATCACTATAATCGAACATGGCGATCTTGACACTGCTTTATCATAGTTTTCTTTCCTGAAAGAAAGATCAAAAATTTATACATACGTTTATTACTGCGTATTCTTTATACTTATTTATTCGGATTTATTTCAGATCGTTTGTTTACTCGGACAAGTGAAACCAAAGCTACCAAACTAGCTTAAACAAATTTATATGTAGCTAACGTACTTGATTCTGATAGGTCAGGTGGTGTAGTATTGTTTCTATATGAGGAACATCACGTTTAGAGAGACAGATAAATAATAGTCAATAAAAATGTGCCATCATTTGACTATGACAGAAGGAGTCTTTTCAAAACTTTTCTCCATAACATGAGAAATTGTTAATGTTAGTGACCGGAATCACCGATATGATATCATCACAGTAATGACATGCCGATTCCATTTGTATCGCGATTCTGTATTAGTATCACGATTTTATAAATATTCGGACTCTATATTACAGTTTTACAGATTTTGTTACAATTCTAAACAAACTTGGCAAATAATTGTGTGCTGCGTGCCGATGTGCGAATTCTTTAAAGTGCACCACCTGCAGGATTATAGAGGAACTGCAACATTTTAGTCACCACAAATGCAAACATATACAGTATGAATAAAAATTTTAAAAATACATATTTTGAAGTCAGCGTGGAGATTCACGACCCAAGGTCACAGCCCCTAATTTTAGTTTTTTGGGGTCTTTAAAAGGTAAAAGGGAGGTTGCTGACGGTATGACTCTGTACGTATTCCCATAATATTAAACGTATATATAACTGGCTATAACTGGCTATAAAATGTTCCTTAATACATAAAAAAAAAATTATAGTAGAAAGAGGAATAAAAAAAAACTTGGGGTTGTGCTGTTATGTTGTAAGAAAATAATCATCTCCTCCGGTGGAACAGGGACCCGGGGGCGGAGTTTTGTTCTTTAACGCATCACTGTTACAGTAAATCACAGTATAAATATAGAGTATGGTGAACCTGAAGTGCCTGATTAGAGTGATTAAAGATTTTATTGTTTTATATAAAGGCTAAAACGAGAGCATCTATATTAAATTCGATTAAAGTATTCAGTTTTCCCGAGTTTATGAGACTGTTAGAAACACGACCGAGAACTGCACGCGACACTGTGATCTGTTTAATAATGAAGTTAATCACTGAATCTCTCGAATTCTCACCAAAATTTGCACTTTCAGTGTGTGGACGATCTTAATCATACAGCCTGTTTAAGTGAAGTATAAAATGAATGTCATGAAATGTCTGAATAATAATATGAGTATATTTATTTATAATATATACTGTTGTGTCGCATTCTTTATATTTTAATACTAATAACCAGTTGTTGTACTTGGAACTTGAAATTCTGCCTTTTTTTTTAATTATTACTATTCCTGGTATGTGAAGCTTCTCATTGTCACCCTGCAGCCTGGATGGAACTATATTATAACTTCATTATCAAATATTTGGTGTTATTATTTATTATTTGAATGTGTTTTTCTCCTGTAGTTTCTGCATCAGAGAAAATCAATAAAGCGTGTATCCTACTGTACGAGCAGTAACGTGTATTAGATGATAAAGTGTTGCGCGGATAAGCTAACTAACTCAGGTTTAGCTAGAAAAGCAGCAGCTAGCTAAAATGCTGTATTTCCTCAGTTAAAGCTAGCTAGCTAAGTTTTACCCTGAATATATTCAGTGATGTGTTTAGGCGTTGTGGTTTCTTGCTAAGTTGCAGTAACAAGTTTTATGGTTTTGTTTTAATTAACTTTAAGACATGATGGAGAAAGAAGTACAGTTTACAGCTGCTCTGACATAAGCGCTAACATGAATTCGCTTGTTTCTTAAATGTTAAGTGTGACTATTACAAAAAGTAGATGTCATTCTTAAATTAATATAAAAGGACATTTAGAACTTTTTTTCAAGTAAAAACATTTTGTGAGAGGAGAATAGCGAACTTCAGGGTGGGAGCTCTACCTCAGTTTCATCACACAATCGTTGATTATTTTGCTCACAGCAAAATCACAGCACAACACAAACTTAAAATCTATTCAAATTGTACTGTAGACACTATTTTTATCACATAAACACTTGTCCAGCTCATAACTACAGGATAAAACTGTAATTCTAATATAAAGTTAATACAGTAAGTGGTTAGTATTGTTTATAACAGGACATCATATGTGGAGGAAAAAAGCTTTTAAAAAATAAATATAAAATTGTTGGCTCAGTGGTTGTTCTTGTTATTGTTGGATCAGGTTTTTTACTTGCCATGTGGAAGGCTCGGGTTCAGGTCCCTTCCAATACCCAAACCCCAGCCACTGGATCCAGTGCTGGCCCGAAGCCCAGGTAAAATGGCAGGTTTGTGTCAGGAAGGGCATCTGGCAAAAAAAATAATAAATCAGAGGTCTGCTGTGATGTCCTTTGAGAGCAGCAGCTGAAAGACCAGCAGCATATATTGGTGTTGAGTTTCCGGTATCAAAGAGAAAAGTATAATGTTTTTGATTTTAGATAAGATATTACATTATAAAAGGTCTCAGGTTCAAACCCTACAACCACCAAGTTACCACTGTTGGGCCTTTGAGTAAGGCCCTCATCCCCCAACTGCTCAGATGGATAATGAGATAAAAGTGTAAGTTGCTTTGGATAAGGGTGTCTGTAAATGCATGTGCTGGTTTGATTTGTATTGTGATTCTGTAAGTATCACAATTTTATAAATATCCCATTTGGATATTGCAATTTTTCAGATTTTTTTTTAAACCTACATGTAGGTAATAATAAAACAATGAGTTACGGAGTTTGAAAAAAAGATTAAATGTCAGATTTAAGGAAACGTTCGCTTGGGGGAGAGTGTGATTGTTGCGGAATGCCCAGGGTTTTCTCCAGAAGCACATTACAATATACACCCAGAGACTCCACTTCAAAGAGGGGTAGAGAAATATTGCACCTGTTCAGGGCTTCATCAGCAAATTACTGTTTTGTTTTTTTTTTTTTTTTTTTTACTGTAGTCTTGAACTGCTAACAAAAATTAGATGTATCGCCCCTACTATCATTACTTAAAATTAATTATCATTACTTAAAATAATTAATATTATTTATTGTAAAGTTACATGAGTATTATATCAGACGCAAAATATCACATTCTTTAATATAGTTAGGAAGGGAGCAGGGAGACAGGAGCTGTAGTGCAGACACGGACAAAAACGAGTAATAAAGATGTACTTATTATTGTTCACATTTTTACATTTTATGGTCCCATTTGTGAGGTTTAAAACTTTTCCCTATTTTTTCAAATGAAGGTGGAGACAGTGAACCTAGCACTCGCTCTGGTGCAGCGACACAAGTTATTTTAAGATAAATTTTAAAAATACATATTTATTTAGATTCTGAACAATCAAATTACAAGTAAGTGGTTGTTCTGTTTGTAACACTACAGCAACAAAGAAAAGTTTTTTTCTTATATATAAAAATTATATTGTTGTTATTATTATTGTTATTATTATTATTATTATTATTATTATTATATAATTATATTATTATATATTAAATGGGCGGGGGAAATAAGGCTGTCTGTGGTTGCTAAATTTGTTTGGTCCATAGGATTGCCTGGTATATACATATGTATACACACACACACACACACACACATACATATACTGTATACATATAGGGCGTCTCTGTGTCAGAAATTGACAGTAGGAGGGGTTTGGGACGGCCGATTTGATTTATATTGTGCGATTATATAAAATGTCAACGTAATTACATTTTTTATTTTTTCAAAAAAAAAAAACAACAACAACCTAGCAAACAATTTTGTGGGGCCTGTTAATGTGTGAATAACTTTAACACCTGCAGGTTTATGGAGGAACTGCAACATTTTAACATAACAAATGCAACATACATATCTAAAATGTATATGTTAGATATGTATGTTGAAATAAAATATATATGTTAGATATGTGTGTTGAAATATAATGTGTATTTTAGATATGTATGTTGCTAGCTTAGCGTGTATATAAATATGTATATATATGTATGTATATATATATATATATATATATATATAATGTACTGTATATATACTCAGCAAAAAAAGAAACTCCCCTTTTTCAGGACTGTGTATTTCAACAATAATGTTGTAAAAATCCAAATAACTTTACAGATCTTCATTGTAAAGG
>JAQQZS010000013.1:1299013-1311951 GCA_030068045.1 Platyallabes tihoni | reverse complement strand
CTCCAGGCCCCCCGCGACCCTGATCACAGGATAAAGCGGTATAGAAGATGAATGAATGAATGAATGAATGAATATAACAACTATCTTCACCCGTATTCTTCTTTCACTTCCACACAACTTTAATATAATTGAGGGGGAAAAAAATCAGGGTTTTTCCATAAACTTCTATAGTGACATCACATTTAGTAGTAGACGATTTTGATGATGTCATCATGTAGTGACAGGAACTGCCAAATTATGGTTGCTACGGTAACAGGATCCCAGCAGGTAATGTTTAAACATGAAATTCACACATTTATTTTTTTTTATTCAATGTTAATTGATTTGGTTTGTTCATGAGCTGCATGTTTGAATTGACAGAATTATTTTTATTTATGTATTTTCTTTTTATTTAATTTGTTATTGTATTTACTTAATTTATTCTTTCTTATATATACAGTAAGTCCCCGACATACAGATGTTTTCACCTTGTGTACTAGAGCACAGCTGTGTAGATACAGTATAATCAGAGTGAACATGAGAAAGTGTCACAACGCCTTATTGTGTATCAAGGACATAACGTAAGACATATCAAAGCTACAGTTCGTACACACACACACACACACACACACACACACATACACAAGTCAAGTGTTTAGGACAGATAGTTTTAGCACAAGGGCCAAGTAAGAATCCAAAACAGAGCAAAATCTAAATAAAAACATAATGACGTCACTGACGTTATTGTGACCTGTTCAGTCCTCGAGGCGCCAGCGAGAGATGCACACTCATGGGGAGTGTCTCATGTGTGCTGGACGAGACCCGTCCTCCTGCAGAAGTTATAATAAGACCGCTGTGACTTTGTTCTCACCCAGTGTATAAATTACACTCTCGCTCTGTTCTCTCAGTTATTTCCACATTATTGCTCGGCACTGCCCGTCGCTCCCAGACAATCCTGGACTTGTACTGCGCTCGCAGAGGGATGCATACACTCACACACACTCACACACACATGTGACACGGTACACTTCTGTGATCGAACGTGTGTCTGTATCTCCGAAAGTCCGTAACTGTGTATGTAAGGGTTTTATAAATTTTACTATTTTTTTGGATTTTTACCTGATTTTTCTCCCTAATTTTATTATTTTTTTTTCTTATTTATTTATATAATGTATTTATTTCCTTTATTCTTTATTTATATATTTTTTATTTATTTATTCATACTTTTGTTTTATAATTTTAATTGCATTTTATTTTATTTATATATTTGTATTCATTTATGTATCTTAATACATATTTAATATTTTATGTATTTTAATACATATATTACGTATTTTTTAGTTTATTTTTCATTTAATTTGATTTTATTTTTATTTATTTAATCATATTTTTAAATATTTTTTTATTATTCTATTGATTTATATTTTTATTTATTTATATATTTTTGTAGTTTATTTTATATTTTAGTAATTAATTAGTATTTATTTCTGTAATTATGTTTGTCTCTGTCCTCTTCCCCCCAGCATGTACAAACCGCCGTACCCCACACAGAATTTTCATTTCGTCCCCGCCTTCCCGAGCCAGGACCCCCAGCGGCCCGTCGTCCCCACCCCTCTCCCGCCGCCCCCGGGGGCGGAGTTACAGCAGGCGCCGAGCCGCACCCCGGCCTACGGGCTGATCACGGACCTCCCGCTGCCCGTCCCCATGGCCGACTCACAGGTAGATACACGCCTTCCACTGTTTATCAAGCCCCGCCCCCTTCTCTCACGTCCACTCTCATACACACTCGCTAACCTTTCCCTACAGTACCACACACACACACTGGTTTATATGGTCTCATGTGCCGGATGTCTTTCACAGACCGGACTGAACGGACACATGTACAAGATGCCTGAAATCCCAGACACGTTTCCAGAACTTTCTGAGATGAGGTAACTGTAACTGGAGGTGGAGGACGCTGAAGGACAAAAATGAGATGTTTATACACTTTACTTCACCAAACAGTTTGTTATGATGTCCTTCAGATAGCAAGGCTTAATAAACGTGTGTGTGTGTGTGTTTTCGCAGTGTGTCTCAGCTGAAGGACATGAGCGAGAGTGAGGACGTGCTGCTGGAGTATTTCGTGTGTCTCCCTCAGCTCAAGCAGGTCTCCAGTGATAAAGAGGACCTGGTGAACACCATCGTCACCGTGGCCAGTGAGTCCATACACACTCAGGAGCGCCCCCGTGTGTGTGTGTGTGTGTGTGTGTGAGATGATTCTAATCGTTGTGTTTGTACAGAAAAGAATCTGCAGCTGGAGCCTCAGCTGGATGGGAAGAGACAGGAGATGCTGTACAAAGTGAGACACACACACACACACACTTATTGTGTCACTACGCTGTCATATGATCTCGTCAAGTGGCATGAGCATGTGCCTTACTGTGTGTGTGTGTGTGTGTGTGTGCGCAGTATGAGCAGCTGGCCCAGATGAAGTCAGCATTCCAGACCAAAATGCAGAGACAGCATGAGCTCAGTGAGGTAAACTATAACCCACTGTAACACACACACACACACACACTTCCTCTTTTTATCTTTCTCTCTGAATCACTCTAGGTTTATCTCTCTCTCCATCACACTCTCCTCGTTCAGAGCTGCAGCCTGAGTACCCTGCAGGCGAGGTTAAAGGTCGCGGCCCACCAGGCCGAGGAGGAGTCTGAGGAGACGGCAGAGAACTTTCTGGAAGGAAAGATGGAGATCGATGACTTTCTCGCCAGCTTCATGGAGAAGAGGACGGTATGCTCGCGCTCGAAGTGTTACTACACATGCTTTAATGGTGTCTAGTCTGTAAGCTCCGCCCACCGCCTGACCCTTAATCGTCCCGCGCTCTGTTTGTTCTCTCTGCAGCTTTGCCACAGCAGAAGAGCAAAAGAGGAAAAACTGCAGCAGACCATCTCGGTGCACGGACCGTTCCCCTCTGCACACTAGGCTCACTACTGGTGTGTCTCACTACACACTCCACGTCCCGCTACACACTCCACGTCCCGCTACACACTCCCTACGGACTCGTACTGACTCCTCACGTCCACTGAAGACTTACTACACACTCCAGACACGCCCACTACGTGCTCAGGACACGCCCACGACATACAGACTCCACACGCCCACTACAAATCTCATCATTCCTACAGAGTTTCCTGGGTGGTTAGATGTTAGGGTAGTTATGTTGGTTAAGTGGTATTCTGAGAGGGTAGTTATGTTGGTTTAATCGTTTGCTGGTTGGTTAGATGTTTAGAATGTAGTTACAGTATGTTGGTTAGATTTACATGGGGTAATTACGTTGGTTTAATGGATTGCTGGTTGGTTAGTTGATGAGGTGGTAGTTATGAGGGGTTGGTTAGGTGGTTTGCATGGGGGTGGTTATGTTGGTTAAGTGGTTTGCTGGGTGGTTAGATGTTGAGGTGGTAGTTATGTTGGTTATATATTCCTAACAAATGTTTAAGATTTGTTGATTCTTGTCATTTAGAAATTTTAAAATAAACCCTATTCTCCAGTTTTTTTGTTCCCAGGTTTCGGCACTACGGAAGAACGCTCAGCCTCACGACAAAGACAAAGCAACGCAGATCCAAAGTTCTCCTGCTCCCGACCGGACCTCAGCCGAGGGGCAGAGCGTGACTGGCTCAAGCTGATGCCGAATTTCCTGATTAACAAAACACAAGCGACAGTGTTGTACGAGCGCTTGGTGTCCTGGATGGGCTTCAGCGAGGTTGTAGCAGGCTGTAATTCAGAGTATTAGGCAGTGGTGTTCGAGGTCTCATTAGCACACACTTTGAATACTGACGACGATGGCGAGGGGTTTCTTTGGGTTTGGACCGCACTTGCACTTGATGGAGAATCTGAAATTTGCTGATGCTGCCAGATACACCAGAAAAAAAAAACATTACTGTATTTAATAATGTTGATAATAGGCTTTATTATAATCAGACGTTGTATTAAGTTTATTTAATTTGATAGGCTAATAAAATATTTCCAATAATCACTCTGTCGTAAGTGTGCGAGTTTTTGTGAGAAATGTTTAGATGTTCTGCTTGCGTAGAGGAAATCTACAGTCACAGGCATGATAGTACACGTGTGTAGTCCTGATTCTGTGTATATGGTGAAATATTGAAACCCTGCACTTCAAGTCCACTTGTTTTGGTACTGAGACACATTTCCACTGCATGAGTCCTTGCAGGAACCTTTGGTTCCATGGATGATTCCAGAAACCCTGTGGAATTGCAGAAAATTCTTGACCTGTCTGGTTACCACAACGGTTCCACTCAGTGTCCATCGGAAGGTCATGTCAATAACAAGCATCCTAGTAGTCCACAGTTTGGAATGATTCCTAATGCTGTCTCGCCTTTAAAGTCTCCTACATGAGACTCATCCTCAGATTGTCAATCTTAAAGGGCACCTATTAAAAAAAATTAACTTTTCAGTCACGGTTTTGACATTCAATTGGTTCCACACAGAGTGTAAAAAGTCCCTTTTTTAGGTTTTTTTTTTTTATCATCCACGCTTAAACAAGCTGATTTATATTTTTCAACTATTGTGACCTCATATAAGATGTTCACTGGAGGGGGGCGTGGCTCACCGTGATCGCATTTACATAGACACTGAAACTGAGTGTTCGAGAAAGGAGTGAAATAAATCAAGTTTGAGGAGTAATATATAATGTTATATGAGGAGTATTTCAGCTGGAGCATTACCACACACACACACACACTTTGAGGGAGCTCTGTGTTAACTTGTTGGAATAATGTCTGTTTTGTAACTGCAAACACAAGAAGAAAAAAATATACAAGTTGTATATATTAATTTATTCTAATGTTGTACATACAGTTGATCTGAGCTAAAACATCACAGTATTGCCCTGTGGTGTGTGTACACACACACACACAGTTTGAGGATAAAGTGGGTGGGGTAGGTTGTTTCAGTGTTCCCTGATGGTGAGGTGTAAATGTTTAGGACGTGTGCTGTACATAGTATAGTTGGATATTATTGAGATATAAAATGCAGAAGATGATCAGAGCATTAACCAGAGAACCCAGTCTAACCAGTTCCCTTCTGTACACATCCCCGTCATACACACTGTAAAGTTTAAACCGTGTTGTTGAATAAGGTGTAAATACTTTTATTTCAGGAGGGGAGAGAATTTCTGAGGTAAAAAAAGTTTTTACACACGCTAACATGCTAACTTCATTGCTCGGTGGGCAAACATAAAAACAATACTCTTAAAATACTGTAAAAGAAAAACTTCTTTTGTTTGTTTTTCTCCCAATACTCCTAAACATCTAAAAAGTATTTGCTCTTTAGATTAGCGCTGAAGCTAACACATGTTGCTGAGGTAAATTCTTTTGAAAAAAAGTGACTCGGGTTGTCCAACATGGCGGCTCTTCTAAAGTTCAACACTGTGGTATTTACTTCATCTTTATACAGATTTCTTTCGCCTTAAATGTGGATTAAGACGAGATTCCACCTCAGGAAATTAGCAAAACCCGAAGACGCTAATCTTAGCCGATCCGTAACGGTTAACGAGAACTAGCTTAATGGTTTCCATCAGGAACATGAAATGTTTATGGAATTAAATAAGCGTTACAGAGCACCAGGAACACAGTCAGGCCCATGGGGAACCATTGGAAAGTCTGTTGTTATGTGACTGGTTTTGATGTTTTCAATGGTCAGTCTGGTCTAAAACGCGTCACACTTTGTGCTCGTTAAATGTTTACAGTCATAAAACCGTTTCATTTTAAAAACAACATCAATAAATTAAAGGCTCAGAATAGATATATGCTCATAAATAAATACCCCTCGTAGTCAACAGGAATCCTAAAGCTATACAGTTATCCTGTTTATTTATTTTTTTTTTTTTGTAGTCAGGCGCTCGCGTAAGCCGCCTCGTCCAGACGGGGGTCTTTCGCGTCGTCGCACGAGCTGGAGGCGTGGCTGCTGAGGTCGGCGATGCCCGACTCCAGGTCGCTGCAGACAGAAAGATCGTCCGCGTCGCTGGCCTTGCGCGTCGTAGTCGACTTCAGCGGAAGTGTCAAGGACGGGGTGTGGCTTTCTTCGGGGTTCGCGCAGGTGAAGTAGTCCTGAGGATCGCGGACATCGTTTTCCTTCAGCAGCGTCCGATACGAACGTTCAGTCGCTCCGTTGTTCTTGATTTCCCTCATCTTGCTCTGGAGGAGCTGAGCGAGTCTCTGCAGCAGGAGAGACAATAAGAGGGAGAGAGTCAGAAAAGCAGATAATATTTATTTCCCCGTCTGCTGTTTATTAACGCGTTCTGAATTCTGATTGTTGTTTTACTTGGTTTTTACACGTGTAGAAGGAGTCTCCAGTGCCAGCGATGTGTAACAGTGAGAGGGAAAGTTTTCAGACATTTTCAAAGGAGACATTGGAGTTCATGCTTTTTCATGGTTTTCTCTGTAATATATAATATAAAATTCAGAAATTTTTGTTTTAATTAAGCTTAATCAATTGTATTGTTTTTTAATTCAATTGCATTAACATCAAAATAAAAAGACACCGGTGAAGGAACGGATGTTTTCTTCTCGCTACCGTCATTGATATCATTCTTGGGACTCGTGATCCTACGTCTTCACTAAAGTTGTTCTTAAGGCAAAAGTTCGTAAGGGAGGGCATTCGTGTGCCGCGGTTCTGCTCTACTTCACTACACCATGATTATGTAACACAATGCCATGCTGCAACAACTGTAGCGAAGTAAACGTACAGATAATTCATCCGGAGATCGCTGGTTCGGTTCCCGGGTGATGCTGTAACTTCTCACAGCCAGAGGTCTCGAGAGAGCTAAATTGGCCGAGCTCTCTCAGCGGAGAGGGATGAGAGGTACTTAGTGCTCCCACACTAATCACGGCTCTACGCCATTTTTTTTCATGGCATGGTCTGTGAGCTCGTGCACGCGGGGGGAGCGGATAGCGCTGTCCTCCGAGTGTGTTACGCCGCCCCCAATGGTGCGTGAGCGAGCAGTTCGAAAAAAAGAGGTCAGCTGGTGTCACGTGGTTCACGTGGAGGAAACACGTGACAGCCCTCGGCCCTCCTAGCTGAATGGTAGTAAGTAGCCTTAATGTAGGAGCCCCCCCTAGTGACGGGGAGGAATTGGACACAACTAAATTAGGGAGAAAATCGGAATAAAAAAAAATAATAAATAAAAAATCAGATTATTCGCTGTACTATGTAGTGGAGTAAACATACAAAGTACCGTCTATATATAATAGAGCAATTCTGGTACTGATACGTGAAATATGTACTTAAGTACAGTAACGGAGTACACGGGCCACTTCCTCCCACCTGTTCTTCTAATATAGGAAAACAATCAACGTCAGGAGGGTTAACACTTACTCCACTTGTATGTATTACTGTGTAAACGTGTGTATCGACTGTACATTAAAGTAAAAAAGTGTGTTTCAGCGAGTATGTATGCCTTGTCCGTCGGTCTCCCGCGGTACCTCCTGGTGCGTGGTAAGCTCCTCCTCCAGCTGCTGCGACTCCTCCTTCACGGCGGTCAGCCAATCCGAAAGTGACTGATGCGAGGTCCTGCCCCTTTCTGCAGAACTGTACATGCTTTTCCAGAACCTGGAGTCACACACACACACAACATAAATGCTTCATTTCAAACTAGCTAAGCAGTAGCGTAGCGATATGTCGCGTTATTATGTTAGCTAGGCTACGAAAGGCTACGTGAAGGAGGTGCTCACTTGAAGCAGTAGGGCGTGGTCAGGGGTCTCAGCACGCATTGAGTCTGACTGTGGTCTGATCTGTACAGAGGGTTTATGAACTCGGATCTTTTCTCCCAAAGACACGGCCACACCGAGTGAGTCCGCTCCCGTAACCTACACACACACACACACACACACACACACTCGGGTCAATATTCAGCTTAATTACAATGATCATATATATATATATATATATATATATAATCTTTCCTCATATCTCTGACCTCAGGTCGCGGCGCTCTCTCTGGCTGTTGCCGATGAAGTTGCCGTACTGGCAGGAGTGCACGTGTGTGTGCAGCTGCACGAGGAATAGCTCGCTAAACTCGAAGGCGCAGGGGAACTGCTCCATCAGCTGCCAAACACACTCCAGGAACTGGTCCAGCACAGGGGACACCTCTTTAGGGTCTCCGTCCAGGTGAGCATACCTGTGGGGTTACGGAGGAGACTCTAGGTGGTGAGTCGTTTATGTCAGGGTCTAGACCTGCGAGAGGTTACAGCATCACCCGTGATTTAAAAAGTCTCTACTTCCTGTGCTCTACACAGTGCTGAGTCCAAAGTAAGGACTATTTCGAGATTTTTACATGTACATGTTTCAGTGCCTCAAACCGATAAGTGTTTACACATTTCTTCATACAGAAGTTTATTTACTGAATATTTTGATGTACAGATGTTTTGACATTTACATTCGAATAGCAGGATCTCTAGATACACAGATATTTAGATTTACAGACGAAAGGTTTTTACATATTCAGTTATTTACATGTCAATCGGGCAGATGTTTGTATATACAGATGTGCAGATCTGTTTAGACAGACATATGTTTGGATGTGAAAATGTTAGATGTAGAAGTTTTTAAATTATAAACGGTTTCACATTTCTATTTCAGTTGTGCAGATGTTTAGATGTTTAGATGTTTTAATGTACAGCTGTTTATATGTACACATTTAAATGTGCAAATTCTAATGTTCAGACATTTTAACACTCAAATATTTCACTACAGACTATAGTACAGATATGAACTGATGTATATAAAGAATCTATATATAAATTGTATAAATATGTGTATAAAAATATATTTGTAAAAATTTGTATAAAAAACAATTATATTTTTTTTTTATAAAAAACATTGTATAAGAATTTGTATAAAAAACTAATTCTATATAAAAATTGTATATAATATATACAAATTTTAACGTTCAGACATGTTTAATGTTTTAATGTTTTTGTGAAGCTGTTTCAATGTTTGGCTATTTTGAATGTACAGATGTTTTGAATATACAGATGTTGCTGTAAATATGTTTTGAATGTACAGATGTTTGGCTGTGCAAATATCTGGATGCACAGATGTTTTGAATGTACAGATGTTTGCATGTACAGATGTTTTGAATGTACAGATGTTTGGTTATAAACATGGTTTAACTGTACAGATGTCTGCATGTACAGATGTTTCAGATGTCTGCATGTACAGATGTTTTGAATGTTCAGATGTTTTTGCTGTACAGATGTTTTGAATGTACAGACCTATGTGAGAACTTGTGTCCGAACGATACCCAGTCTTTCTCTATCAGCACCTGCAGAGACACAACCAAACGTCTGGGTGTAAATATTTCTGCACTAAGAGAGCGTGTGTGCGCTAATTCAAATATATGAACACACACAGTGGGAGGGGCTAGAAAGAACAGAAACAAAGAAGGTGGGGCTTGGTGTTCCTTGACAGGGTCCATCAGCGAGATAAACACGAGACAGATGTTAAATATCTGAGAACAAAACCACCTGAGTGTGTGTTAGTGTGTGTGTGTGTGTGTGTGTGTGTTATTACCATAAAGCCTTTAATGGTTCTGTAGTAGGGGTCCAGGAGCACGCTGGCCACCGAGCAGGCCTGAGCTGTCCGATCCCATCCGTCAGAGCAGTGTACCAACACACTCACCCCTTCCTCTGCTACAGCCTGAACGTACGCGTACGCGCACACACACACAAAATAATGAGATAGTGGCTTAAATTACATTCTGGTTACCTTTACACCAGATTTAGTGTTTGGTGCACACTGGTCCCAGTCCTAATCTTCCGCTTTACCAGTTCGTTACTGGTGTGTACCTTGGCGATGAAGACTCCGGCATCCAGCACGGCTTTGATGTGTTTCAGCCAACCAGAATTCTCCAGACCCCACAGGAAGGCCCCCATCGACGGAGCCCTGAGGTCCCCGACTGCAACACAGCGCATCAGGTGTTGAGTCATTTTCTATTACAGCAGCTCGTTTTCTAACGCATTATCATTTCCATAGCAACGGTTTATTCATATTAGCCTTGAAGGTCGATGTGATGATTTTATGAT
The DNA here is from genome assembly GCA_030068045.1 of Platyallabes tihoni. Taxonomy (NCBI): domain Eukaryota; kingdom Metazoa; phylum Chordata; class Actinopteri; order Siluriformes; family Clariidae; genus Platyallabes; species Platyallabes tihoni. The sequence goes on along the minus strand of JAQQZS010000013.1, from coordinate 1,301,890 downwards.
GTACGGTAATGATGTCACCACACACACCTTCGATGAGCTTTTGCTGGCTGCTCCTCATCACGTGGATGTTCTCAATGCCGATGAACTGCAGCCTGGTGTTGGTGTAGTGGTCCTCGTTCTCGTAGCCTTTTCCCGCCGCCCGATTGGCCATCGCATTCAGCTACACACACACACACACACTACTTATATATTGTACGTATTTTAGGTACATACAGTATCTGTGATGCGTGCATGACCCTCACCTTCGGCCGTGTGTCCACCACGTACATGTACTCGCTGGCGGGGTTGGACTTCATGATGGCCTGCAGCATCTGTTCATCCTCCGGAGAACGAGTGCTGAAACCGGAAAGAGGCTGACTGCTGCGACACACCGCGGCCTGAAGGGAGAGAGAGAGAGAGGGGGGTTTAGAGACAGTAAGGTGTAAAGTCACTGATTTGTGGCCTATAAAATTCACTACGAAAACAGCATGGAGTGAACGAGTGGAGTAAAAGCATTTACGCTGGTGTCCCTGTGAAAGTAGGAGAGAACAGGGAGTCGGCCGCGACTCCTAAATTTGGCGCTGCCCACGATCACAGTGGGAGACGCTGACTTCGGGACGAATAGCTCCGAGGGGTAGGTGTCACACACCTGTCTCACACACACACAAATACACAGAAGAAGAAGTAAGACATAATGGATCATTAAAGATATACAATAATATTACTCAGTAGTCAGTAATCAGTAGTCAGTGTTGAGGAGTCATTAATCAGGAGTCAGTAATCAGTGTTCAGGAGTCAGTAATCAGTAGTCAGTAATCAGTAGTCAGTGCTCAGGAGTCAGTAATCAGTGTTCAGGAATCAGTAATCAGTGCTCAGAAGTGAGTGGTCAGTAGTCAGTGCTCAGTAGTCAGTGTTCAGGAGTCAGTAGTCAGTGTTCAGTAGTCAGTGTTCAGGAATCAGTAATCGGTAGTCAGTAATCAGGAGTCAGTGCTCAGTAGTCAGTAATCGGTAGTCAGTGTTCAGTAATCAGTAATCAGTGCTCAGTAGTCAGTCCTCTGTTATCAGCACTCAGTAGTTACTACTTAGTAGTCAGTACTCAGTAGTCAGTGTTCAGTAGTCAGTGCTCAGTAGTCAGTAATCAGTAGTCAGTAATCAGTAGTAAGTGTTCAGGAGTCAGTGTTCAGGAGTCAGTGTTCAGGAGTCAGTAATCAGTAGTCAGTGCTCAGTAGTCAGTGCTCAGTAGTCAGTAATCAAGAGTCAGTAATCAAGAGTCAGTAATCAGTAGTCAGTAATCAAGAGTCAGTAATCAGTAGTAAGTGTTCAGGAGTCAGTGCTCAGTAGTCAGTAATCAGTAATCAGTAGTCAGTAATCAGTAGTAAGTGTTCAGGAGTCAGTAATCAGTGCTCAGTAGTCAGTAATCAGTAGTCAGTGTTCAGGAGTCAGTGTTCAGGAGTCAGTGTTCAGGAGTCAGTAATCAGTAGCCAGTGTTCAGTAGTCAGTGTTCAGGAGTCAGTAATCAGTGCTCAGGAGTCAGTGATCAGGAGTCAGTGTTCAGGAGTCAGTGTTCAGGAGTCAGTGTTCAGTAGACAGTGTTCAGTAGACAGTGTTCAGGAGTCAGTAATCAGTAGACAGTGTTCAGTAGTCAGTCCTCAGGAGTCAGTGTTCAGTAGTCAGTGTTCAGTAGACAGTGTTCAGTAGTCAGTGGTCAGTAGACAGTGGTCAGTAGTCAGTCCTCTGTGCTCAGCACTCAGTAGTTACTACTTAGTAGTCAGTACTCAGTAGTCAGTGCTCAGGAGTCAGTGTTCAGGAGTCAGTGTTCAGGAGTCAGTGGTCAGTAGTCAGTCCTCTGTGCTCAGCACTCAGTAGTTACTACTTAGTAGTCAGTACTCAGTAGTCAGTGTTCAGTAGTCAGTGCTCAGTGGTCAGTAGTTCTGCACTCACTCTGTACTCGTGGTTGGCCGGAGTGCTGTACCAGAGGTTGCTGGGAATTCCCATCCGGCTAAAGTCGGCACGCAGATCCAGGAAGCTCCAGGCCTTCTCTCTCTCCTCTTTACCCACGCTGGGCAAGTACGAGAAGCAGAAGAGCTCAACATAACGCTCTGAGCGAGACAGAGAGAGAGAGAGAGAGAGAGAGAGAGAGTAAGAAACTCGTGTTGTAGTGTGTCATGTGATCAGAGTTGTGATTTGCTGCTCAGTTTCAGCTTAGGCTCTGGACGTTTTTGATCCAATTGCCTGAAATAATCGGGAAGTGTGTTCCTTTCCTTTTATGTGCCTGGTGTGTGTGTGTGTGTGTGTGTGTGTGTCTTCACCTGGACGGGACAGGTATGTGAGTGACTCCTGAACGTCCACACACTCTCTCTCTAACGGCAACAGGAACTGAAACACCTGGAAGTTCTTACAGCGCAGGACGAGGGGACTTCCTGTGGGCGTGGCTGGGGCGCGATCAACACTGCTGATCAGACTATGCAGGAGCTAACACACACACACACACACACTGCTCAGTCATGTACATCCTTATACAGCACAGTGGTGATCAGAAATGTACAGGAAGTTGCGCGACCACAGGGATTCCTAACTTCCTGTCGCTTGCGCAATGAGTTCTGTTCTGACAAAGTCACATGACACAAGAAAAGAGGATGTTGTGCGGCTTTTATTTCCTACCCACGTCTCTTTGCGTGCGTCTGAGTTCTCCACGAAGATGCTGTGTGTGGAGGACAGGTACAGCGTTCCCACACTGGACTTCCGGGATGTCAATCTGTCAATCAAACGCACGTTCTCCACCTGCAGGGCGTGGGAACACGAAGAGAGCTCAGTTTCATACCACACACACACACACACACACACAGTCCTGACTGATTCAGCTCATTAAATATATTAACCAAAAGAAGACACAAGTAA
>JAQQZS010000013.1:1272092-1287123 GCA_030068045.1 Platyallabes tihoni | reverse complement strand
GTTTCCTCCAGGTACTCTGGTTTCCTCCCACAGTCCAAAGACATGCAGGTTAGGCTAATTGGCGTTCCCAAATTGCCTGTAGTATGTGTGTGGGTCCTGCGATGGATTGGCACCCTGTCCAGGGTGTACCCCACCTCATGCACTAAGCCTCCTGGGATAGGCTCCAGGTCCCTGCGACCCTGAATAGAGGATAAAGCGGTATAGAAGATGAGTTTAAAGAATGTAGTTCACAGGGAGTTCTGAGTTGCACAAGAAATTGCTTTATGAAATTCAGTGTCGATGGGGCAACTCATCTTTGCAAATGTGTAACTTCAGGCCGTAGGTAGTTTGACAGAAATTAAACATGATAAATAAATGTATTTAAGTGATTATGGGGTGAAATGGCCCACTCGGGTCACAGGGCCCCTGTGTGGTGCCAGACGTATCCGTGTAAATCTAACAGGAAGGAAAGCTTCATGTTTGTGTAAGTCACACTTCATTATCGAAAGAGATTCCGTCTATGATTGAGTCATTGCGCATTACAGGCGAATTTACTTTGGTACTTTGGTCTGTGGGGCAAAACGACCCAAAATTCCCCTGGGGTAAAACAGCCCAGGATTAATTTTCGTTTTTTTAATCACTGCACAACCTTTAAGATTTAAGCTTCCTGATTTCAAACACGACTGAACTCTCTTGATGTTTTCCAAACAGGAAGGGAGTGGATGGATGGACTTTGTTATTTCTATTTTCTATTTAGAAAGCTTGCTTGTTGATGAGGGACTTTCATGACTTTCATGTTGTACAATCCACGAGGCAGAGCTTCTCTCAAGTTTGAACCCACAAGGTTTGTGTCATGAGGATGTTATTATTTAATCATTGACGATACGTCCCGTTCGAGCCTCGTTATCGGTGCCGAGTCTGCAGCTACGTGTTTCATCGGTAATCAGAAGTTCACATTCTACTGTATGTGCTGATCTGAGTCTCTGCTGATCGTCACCTCAGGTAAACAAGCTCAGCGTGCTGGAACAACCAGTGCACTTCAGTCCTCATGGGACTCCGGGAACACTTCGGTCCTCGAGGGACACCAGTCCTGCATTAAAATGAAAAGCGGAAGAGAAGAAGAGATTAAAACGGTGAAGCTGTCAGCCCGAGGCTTGTCTCTTTTAAAGCCCAGTGTTTGCTTTGTTTGCTTTGTGAGTGACATTACTTTTCATTCTCCGGACTGGCTGTTATGTAAGAATCCCTCAGGAGCCTGATGATAGAATAAAGGAAGCGCGCAAGAGAGAGAGAGACAGAAGGAAACATCACGCTGATAAACAGGGAGAAAGTCTGACGTCTGGAGGAAACTTAGGGCCGGTTGTGTAATCTCCAGGATGTGTCGTATCACAGGAGGCTTGGACGGTTTTAATGAGAATTAACTTTATATCCTGATGTAAGCCTTTAAATGATGAAACGGTTAATTCAAGATTCAAAGAACTTTATTAATCCCAGAGGGAAATTGTTTAGTAATTACACTAAAACACGTCAATTCTTTTCTACTCAAGTGTGAATCATCACTACAGTTAAATCAGTTACTGTAACCCGAGTAAGAAGGTGTAGAGTGATGCTCATGACCTTGTGCGTGCGGTGAACACGTGTTTTAGCCCCTTTTCTGGGAAACACATTGATCGGATTAAAGAGCCGCGACTGCACTTGATATGAACTCTGTCCCGGGAGAGGGGAAGATGAACTGGATGCTTTTTGGCTCACATTTGATTGTGATTGAACTGATTCAATGCTTTTAACTTACATTAGTATTTGATTCTGATCTTACATTAGTGATTATATCAGTGATCTGATTCTTTCGACTCAAACTGGAGGAATTATTTTTATAACCTTTATGGAAGGAGTCTCCAGTTTCAGAATGTAACAGTGACTTGTGGATTATTTCAGGTCACTTCACTGACACGATTTTTATCTGCACATTAAACATTTGATTCTTCTGTCTTACATTACTGATTAGATTCTTCTGCCTCAATGTTCATTGCCACTCAAACATTTCTTTAACTTTCATGGACGGAGTCTCCAGTTTCATGATGTAACAGTAGCTTTAAGTTAGAGATTTGATTCTTTTGAAGCCCTGTTTTGGACATAATTCACTAGCTTTAATTGATTTGATTCTTTTGATTCAAACTGTAAGAAAACATTCATTCAGTCTTTATGGAAGGAGTCTCCAGTTTCAGTGACTTTAAGTTAGCGGTTTGATTCTCTACTGATGCACGTTAGTTCTGGGTTACATTGCTTATCTGATTCTTTTAAAATACCTCATTGACTCACACACGTGATTCGATTCTTATGGCTCATGATTGACTCAATTTGTTTGCTTCACATACATTATCTGATTCATTTAAATTATCTAAATTATTAGATCGTTTTTTTTCTCTCCATCAGTCATTCAGTGCTTTTAGCTTTTGTGTGATTTGATACTTTTGACTGGAATTTATTAATGATTTACAGAAGGAGTCTCCAGTGTCAGTTATATGTTAAAGTTACTGATATGATTCTTTAGGTTCGTATTAGCAGTTAGATTTTTATTTTGTACAGTAGGATTTGATTCTTTTGGCTCATTTAAATGATTCACTGCTGTAGACTGACACTAGATTCGATTCTCTCGTGACTCACTAATGACATTTAATTGTGTTTATGATTCGTTCAGTTCTTTTGGATCGAACGTAAGTTAATTCTTTTGGTTTGATCTGAATAATTGTGACTTTTTTGCTTACATTAGTAGTTTGATTCTTTTGAGTCAGAGTGATTCAAATTGCATTGATCCATTATTTATGGAAGGAGTCTCCAGTGTCAGCATCTGAGGAAAAGCTACAATGACAGCTGCAACTGAATATCTGATGCAATTGAGATATTTAATGAATTTGACAAAAAGTGAATTTTACAGAGAAAAACTAATGCTAAAGTGCTAAAGATGCTAAAGATCTTTACCCTGGAGACTCCTTCTACAGAATCTGTTGCCATATCAACATTTTTTAAACCCCTGGGCATAGATATGAAGTAAATCACAACCGTGTGACCTGCTGTAATAGAGTGTGTTATAGTGTATGATGTGTCTCTGGTTTGTGTGTGCAGGATGATGAGTTGTTCTAGGCTCCGTACCAAACATTCAGTAGTGTTTAACTCACTGCTGCACAGGTTTGACACATTTATCGTCAAGGAATTTACAAGCAATGATTACACGATTAGCTCCTTCTGCCGTCCTCCTTAGGCGTGTCACCTTATTCGAAAAGTATCCTATGAAGGCATCATCCAACACTAGGGCAGTGTTTCTTCTGCCCGCTGTATCAGGCACGAGACGGAGAAATTCTGCCCTGATTATTGAGATAAAACCGGCGCTTCTTTTAATAGCTTTGTTCTGACCCACATTCCACAGAGCGGTTTGATGAACAGGTGTGTTTAAAGGCGTGGCCTTTATCGCATGTCGCATGTGTGTGTACGTGGAGGTTATCTGACTGAAATATTTATTGAGGACGTCTGCAGTACATTTAGGCCAAGGAGGGAATGACTATTGAGTATTTAGACCAGTAGAGGGCAGCAGTACACACACACACACACACACGCACACACACACACACACACACACTTTCCAGTTTTCATCTGGCCAATATTTGATTCTTTTTGATTCTTTGGGTTTTTAACTCTTTTGGGTCACTATAATGATTGAATTTGATCGGCTGACTGAAATGATTCAATTCTTTTGTCTCATTTTAATGCATCTTTTTTGACGCCTTTTTTTATTCAATTCTTTTGCACGCTTTTTATTCTGATTCTGATTTTGAACTGTTTTGATTCACTTTAATGAGTCAATTCATTAGAATCACTTAAATTATTTAATTCTTTGGACTCATATTAATGACTCAATTCATCCAACTCATTTAATGATTCAATTCTTTGGACTCACTTTAATGTCTCAATGTTTCAGGTTGATTATAACGGTTCAATTTATTTGGCTCCCTTGTACGATTCAACTCTTTGGCTCATTCATCTTCTATACCGCTTTATCCTTGATCAGGGTCGCGGGGGACCTGGAGCCTATCCCAGGAGACTTTCGGGCACAAGGCAGGGTACACCCTGGACAAGGTGCCAATCCATCGCAGACTCTTTGGCTCACTTTAATGATTTAATTTGTCATCATTCATCATCAGCTCACAACTTAAATCATTTGACTTCATTTTATGTTTCAATTCCTTTGGCTCACTTTAACTATTTAATTCTACTGTCTCCTTTTTTTGTGATTCAACTCTTTTGGCTCCCTTTTATGATTGAATTATTTCAGCTAACTTTAAAGATTCAATCCTATCAGCCCAATTTTATGATTCAATTTGTTTGGCTCACTTTCGTGATTCGAATTTTTTGACTCCCTTTTATGATTCGACTTTTTCAGCTCATTTTAGTGAGATGATTCTTAACTTCACATTGATTTGTCCCCCTTTTCTCTAGGTTTCCTTGTCCAGGACGGCTAGTGAATAATGGTATTGCAACAAACACTAGAGTGATCTTCAGAATCGTCCCCTAAGTGGGTTTTATTCAACTGTGCTGTGACCAGAGGGAGTGTTGGACGCCTGGCAATGCTAGCTGGCTAATCTCTGACTGGTGTTGTTGAGTTTGTTGAGTGGAAATATGAGTGAGTCTCCTGCATCTGCTCTAACCATGAAACCCCAGGATGGGGTCCACCAATGCATGTATCTATCGTTAGAAAACAATACTGATTTCCTCAAATCATCTTCCTCCACATCATCATCATCACCAGACTCCAACTATAGTCTTAGCAGCCTGGATGTGGAATTGCCAGAGGGGATGATGGGAAGGAAAGCAGCCGCCAGTGAAGGTGACTCAGGGATCCAGAGCCCAGAGTGCAGACCCGATGACAATGACAACTCGGTTTCTGTTTACTTAGATGCCAATGAAGAAGGCTGGCATGCCTCCTGTGACGACCAAGATAACGACACAATCATTCAAAATCTAAATCTTGAGAATGATAATGTCTTCAGAGATGCCGGTGTTGATGGAGAACAAGGAAGACGAGGGTCAGGTGACTCTTCAGCTACAGAGGCACAGCTGTTCACTTCTGAGGATGAGGAGGGTGATGATGAAGAGGATGATTCTTTTCTGTCCCTGAGGTCTGCTGATGTAGTAATGAGGGAGCCCGAGGAAGTCCAAATGTGCAGCTTAAAGAAGAGGACCAGTGTGGTCCTTATGACTGAGTTCCATCAGGGGACTTTTCAGGATTCAGTGGAGCATCCTATTGAAGAGGTCCAGATGTGCAGCTCAAACATGACGTCTAGTGATGGCCCCATGACATCTGAGCTCCATCAGGAAACATTTCAGGATTCAGTTGATCATCCCAGTGAGGAAGTCCAGATGTGCTGCTCAAACATGTCATCTTGTGATGGCCCAATGACTGAGCTCCGTCAGGACACTTTTCAGGATTTGTTTGTTCTTCCTGGTGAAAAGCAAGATTTGTGTAGCTCAATTATGAGGCCCAATGCGGGACCTTTTAGTAAGGAACGTCAGGAGCTTTTTCAGGATTCAGTGGATCATCCCAGTGAGGAGGGTCAGATCTGCAGCTCAAACATGGCATCTAGTGTTGGCCCACTGTCTGAGCTCAATCAGGAGACTTTTCAGGATTCATTGGTTCATCCTGATGAGAAGGGCCAGATGTGCATCTCACCCATAGGGCCCAGTATGGGTCATGTGTCTGCGGTCCATCAGGAGATTTTTCAGGATTTGTTCATTCTTACAGATGAAAAGCAAGAGATGTGCAGCTCAATTATGAGGCCACATGCAGAACCTGTTAGTAAGGAACATCAGGAGCCTTTTCGGGATTCATTTGATCATCCCAATGAGGAGATCCAGCTGTGCAGCTCAACCATGACGCCCAGTGTGTCTCCTGTGATTGAGCCTAATCAGGAGAGTTTTCTAGATTTAGTTGATTATCCCAATGCGGAGGTCCAAATTCCAAACTCAGCCATGAGTCCTAGTGTAGGCCCTGAGAGTGAGCTCCACCAGGAGGCTTCTCATGTGTTTTACAATGACAAATGCAAGATGCAGAGAGCAACCAAAAGAACTGATATCGGCCTTGGGAATGAGCTTTACCACGAGGCTCATCAGGAGTCTGTAGGGCATCAAAGGAGGGAGGAGCAGAGCTCAAAAAGGAGTCTGGATATGGACTCTGGGAGTGAGGAGATGGAGTCAATCAAGCATCACACTGAAGAGAACCAGATCCAAACCTCAGCCAAGAGGATCAGTGTGGATCTTGTAAGTGAGATTCATCATGAGGGGGTGCAGACAAACATTGAGCTTCCCACTGAGATAGCTCCATCTCAACCACCTGCAGAACTAATTCTCAATAAGACAATGCAAGTTTTTCAAGGTACTCCTTCATCTCCACCTGTCCATCACATTAAAGATCCTCTATGTTTTTCTAAAAGAAACATTTCACAAATAACCAATCATCCTCCTGATCTATCTGACACCAGATCGCTTACGGAACCTTCTAAAATCAAATGCACCACAATGGAGCTAAAACAGTTTTCTAGACCTAATCTGAAGGGCATCAAGCCTAAAGTCATTTCAAGGGCCACTTCTGCTCCAAGATCAGTGGATACCAAATACAGCCAATCAGCTTTAGGCAGCGAAAAAACTTTTAGGCAGATCACTAGAAGTAGAGCAACCAATAGGAGAGAGCAAGGTGGTTATGGTTTCAAGAAGAACCGTGCATCTTCTACTCAGGCAAGAACAACCACACCAGCACTCATAACAATTTCAGACCCTGAACGAAAACTTACATGGTCACCAATGGTCAAAAAACAACTACCAGAGCCTCAAAGGTCAAAGGTTGTCACAAATGGCTGTCATGTTCAGACTATAAGTTCAAAGGTCACTGAAAGTGTGGAAGATGAGAGAGAAAGCGACAAGAAAGATGAAGTAGTAGTAAAGGAGGATCCCACAGATGGAGATATGGACCAGGTGAGTACTTCAAAATGTTTTGCATAATTGTTTAACCAGACACCTTCTTTCCACCTGGTGCTGGTGGCCAGTGGGTGAAAAGTACCAGGAGGCAGGAGATGTTCAAAACCATACCATGGTGATGGGGATGGTGTAGGGAGTTAAGATGTTGCCTCTGACTCCAGGGTCCTGGTTTTGTCCTGAGCTCAAACTGGGCTGCTCTATATTTGACCCCAGATCTTCCTGACCTGACCAATCATCCTATAATATAAAGGGTTTACTGAAGATGATGAACAGAGATGTCTTCATGGTTAATTATGTTCAGAAACCAGACTGTCGTTGTGTTGTGATGCTACAACAGAAATATTGCTCAATAATATTTGGCAGTTCCCTGAAGCTCCACCACCAAGTCAGTAGAACAGAGGCAAAACATTGTAGTCACCATAGTGACCTCCAAACTTTGACATCGTCAGAACTTATGTAGTAGTTTGATCTCCTGACCTCTAAAGTGGTCAAATCTCTGCTCTTATAACGTGTGTGAACAGATTGGTGTTTAAATGTCAAAACCAAAAAAAATAAAACAAAAAACATCAGGCTAAAACCTAAAAATGTCCTAAATGCCCAGACAAATCTCTTAAAAGGTTTCTTAAAACTCAAATTGTTCCTAAAGCTCAGAATGTTAAAGTTCAGAATGTTCCTCAAAGTTTAGAATGTTTCTTGAAGCGTTCCTCTGAATGTTCTCCAAAGCGTATAATGTTATAAGCTTATAATTATTCTTAAAGCTTAGAAAGTTACTCAGTATGTTCCTCAAAGCCCAGAATCTTCCTTACTATGTTACTAAAAGTTCTTCAAAGGTCAGAATGTTCACGTTGGTGATTTGGGACGCACCCCAACAGCTTCCACTACGTTTTCATGTTCCTGCAGGTCGACATTAGTGAAAGTTTACATAATGGTTCAGAAACATTCTCACAGTTCCTGCTGAACGTCTTTCTCTCTCTTTCTCACGCTGTCATTTTTTCTTTCTCATGTAATCTCTCGCTCTGTATTTATTGCTTTTATCCCCTCCTTATCTCTCTCTCTCTCCCTCCTTCATCCAGTTTCTTCTTTGTGTTTTATTTATCTTCTTGAAGTTAAAGCACACAGACTGTCATCTTTTTCTTTCTTTCTTTTTTCTTGCCTCGCACCTTTCTTTCTCAGTCTCTCATTCTCTCTCTCTCTCTCTCTCTCTCTCTCTCTCTCTCTCTCTTTTGGATTATTCTCATTCTCTCTTGTATTACACATCCTTCCTTTCTTTCTATCACTCTTCCACAGTATGTGTTCTGTCTTTCTGCTCACTCTGTCCGTTTTTTCTTTCTTTTCATCTCTAGTTCTTTCTCTTCCTATTCATTAGGATTTTTTTGTCCTCTTTTCCAAAAGAAAAACAAATTCAAGCAAAACACTGGAGGCAGTACACACACTGATATGAACCGTGTGTGTGTGTGTGTGTGTGTGTGTGTGTGATAACTGTCTGAAAAGAAAGAAAAGGAAACCCCACACACAAACTTTGTTTTTCTTTGCTGAAGTTTCCCCTCCTTCTTTTCTGCCCGTCCCTCTCTCTCTCTCTCTCTCTCTCTCTCTCTCTCTGTCTCTCTCTCTCTCACTGTCTCACTGTAATGGCTAACACACTCGTGTCCCTGCGCACTGGTGACTTGCCGTCTCTCTTCCTGCAGAATGTCTCCTCTGACCTTCGACCTCCGGGGGTCGTAGCGAGGGTCCCGAGCCAAGGGTGTGTGTCTGCGGGGGTCCGAGTAGCTCTGCCAGGTGGTGAGTCTCACACACACACACACACACACACACTCACACACACACACGCACAGACTCAAACACACTCTCACATCCACAGTCCACGTGTACACACTCACTACTGAAGCAGGGAATGAGTTGAGTAGTTTTTTCATTGTGTGTGTGTTTGTGTGTGTGTGTGTGTGTGTGTGTGTGTGTGTGTGTGTCCAGTGAAATTGTCAAAAGGGTCAAATTCCTTTAGAACAATCAAGTGTCTGTTCTGTTTGTCCAGTCCACACTTTGACCTGGAATTCGGACAACAGCCGAGCTTTTGTGTGTGTGTGTGTGTGTGTGTGTGTGTGTGTGTTCATGCTGATTCATTTCCCAAACATCTTTATTTCAGTTTGAGGCTTAAAATTTTAAATGTCACCGGATCAAATCCTAACACACACAAACACACACACACACACACAAACACACGCACACACACACAGAAGCAGATGTTTTACCTTCACTCATATTGCAGTTCTCTACACTTGGTGTGTGTGTGTGTGTGTGTGTGTGTGTGTGTGTGTGTGTGATTATCTCTAATTACTCCCAAATCAGCAGCACTTTTTCACAGTTCCTTTGATGTAATCCTTTAAGCACTGTGTTATGATTAGTCTCCATGGTAACGAGACTGTAGCTGCTGTACTATAGTAATCATTACTGTACTGATGTGTAGGTACGCCAAAGATGAGAGTGATTGACAGCAGCCCAGCCACGTGTGGCTCCGCCCCCTCCTGCAAGGGTGCACTAAAAGTTGCTTCTTCCAAACTGCCAATCAAAAGCGGGAACCTTTCCATGAACCTCAGCTCTTCCTCTGTGAGCAGCGGCGCAAGCGAGAACAAAGGTGTGTGTGTGTGTGTGTGTGTGTCTGTGTGTGTGTGTGATGATTGTGTAGATGTTGAAGATGATGATGATGTAGATGATGAAGAAGATGATGATGATGATGATGATGATGGTGTATATGATGAAGATGATGATGATTATGGTGTAGAGGATGTAGATGATGATGATGATGATTTAAATGATGGTGTAGATGATGATGAGGTGGTAGATGATGTAGATGATGATGATTGTGGTGTAGATGATGATGATGGTGGTGGTGGAGATGTAGATGATGATGATGATGATGATGATATAAATATTGTAGATGATGATGTAAATGATGATGGTACTGGACATGTAGATGATGATGAATGAGTAGATGACGTAGATGATGATGATGATGTAAATGATGGTGTAAATGATGATGTGGTAGATGATGTAGATGATGATGATGATGATGGTGGTGTAGATGATGCTGATGCTGATGATGGTGGTGGTGTAGATGATGCTGATGCTGATGATGGTGGTGTAGATGATGATGATGGTGGTGGTGAAGATGTAGATGATGATGTAAATAATGTAGATGATGATGTAAATGATGATGGTACTGGACATGTTGATGATGATGGTGTAGATGATGATGATGATGATGATGATGATGATGATAATGATGACAATGATGATGGTGTAGATGATGTAGATGATGAGGATGATGGTGTAGATTACGTAGATGATGATGATGTAAATGATGTAGATGATGATGATGATGTAGATGATGATGATTGTGGTGTAGATGATGATGGTGTAGAGGATGTAGATGATGCTGATAATGGTTGTGTAGATGATGATGATGGTGGTGGTGGAGATGTAGATGATGATAATGATGATGATGATGATGATGATGATATAAATAATGTAGATGATGATGTAAATGATGATGGTACTGGACATATAGATGATGATGACTGAGTAGGTGGTGGTGATGGAGGTGTAGATGATGATGATGATGGTGTAGATGATGTAGATGATGATGATGATTCAAATGATGTAGATGATGATGATGTTGTAGAGGATAGTGATGATGATGTAGATGATGATGTTGATGGTGGTGGAGATGTAGATGATGATGATGGTGTAGATGTAGATGATGGTGATGATGGTGGTGGAGATGTAGATGATGATGGTGTAGATGATGATCTTGTAGAGGATAGTGATGATGATGTAGATGATGATGATGATGGTGGAGGTGGTGGAGATGTAGATGATGTAGATGATGATGATGTAGATCATGTTGATGATGATGTTGATGATGGTGATGAATGATGATTTTGTAGAGGATAACCATGATATTAATGTGGGTGTTGATGATGTAGATGTTGGTGTAGAGGATGATGATGATAGTGGTGATGTAGATTATGATGTAGATGATGATGATGACAGATGATGATGGTGCAGATGTTGTAGATGATGGTGTAAATGATGGTGTAGAGGATAAAAATTATAGTGGTGATGTAGATGATGTAGATGATGATGACGATCTATTCTCAGGTGCGGCACTGCCAGTGAAGAGTGAAGAGACATGTATCAGACCGTCCTCAACCTCACTGGGAAAACCCATCAGCACCAAACCTGCAGCAGGCGTCCGCACCAGAACAAACACACCCGTTAAACCCAATACTGCAGGTATACACACACACACACACACACACACACACACACACACACAGATGTCCAAAAAAAAATATATATATATATTTTTAAACATTTTGACAAAAAACACCTATAGAATAACATCAGTCAGAGAAGGCTCATTAACATGTTGCTGGTGATTCATCACAGTGACGGCTCTCTGATTGCTCGGGATGATGAAGTGAGAATCAGGAAGTCTTTGATGTTCATAAATGTAAATTAAAAGCTTATGAATTTAAGATGGATTGTTTTTTTTTATCGGTTTGTTCAGCTGCTAAACACAACGCAACATTGGCTTGAGCTCTATTGTTGAAAATGTACTAAATTCTACCTAAATCTTTGGTCAAACATGAACGATACAGCAGATTAGCTTACTAACATAGTTAGCGAAATGTCTAGCTAAAGTTATCTAGCTAATGTGCAGAGTTAGCTTGCTATCTGGTAAACTTTAACAAATATATGTTGTGTTGTCTATCCTAAAGTAAAAAAAAAAAATCAGATCAGCTTTTTAGCTTGGGTAATTTGACAATACTTTAGCTAGTGCTAATTAGCAAGCTCTTAGGTATTTCTCACTATCAAATCCTTATGAAAATAACATTTTCAACAAAATAGACCTTGTAATCCTGTGAATGTTTAAAGATCATCAGACCTAACCGTACTCATCTCATTAACTATTTTTTGGCTAGCTTGTTCTTTGAGCTAAATTTTATAAGTAATGCTAGCAAGTAGTTTTAGTTAAATAACAACATGTCTATCAAACATGCTATATATTTTAGCAAACATAAAACCTTTTAAACTTAAGTTTATGATTAAAATGTAAATGATGTCATTTAATTAACGACTGTACGAGTCCTAATTCAGATTAAAACCAAGTCTTCAATAACACCTGAAGATAAAGGGCTTAAGAGCAAACCTCCGAACATTCACACGCTAATCATACCTTCGAGCTCCGCCCACAGGCTTTAGCATTAAGGAGAGAGTTGCAATCCAGTTGCTGCTCAAATCCTAAAGAGTCTTCACACCGTATGTGTAGCTGCTACTCTTAAGCTTTAAACATTTCTGCGGTTCCTGAGATATCTGAAGTTCTGGAGAACTGTGGTGTGGTGAAGCTCTGGAGATTTGATTTTGTAACACTGTGGAGTTTGTGTGGAAATTTTTAACTGTGGAGTACCTAAAAGTTCTGTTGATCAGTTTCTGAAGATTTCTACCTTTAGAGATCTGAACATGAACATGAAATCTGTCGTTTTTGAAGTTCCTGAGATCTGAAGTTCTGAACTACATGATTCTGAAGTTCCTTGAGGTCTAAATTTCTTTAAATTTGAAGTTCACCACATCTCAAGTTCAGGACATGTCAGAATTTTCTGAGATCTAAAGTTACAGTAAATCTCAAGTTGATGAGTCCACCTGAACTTCCTTAAACTTAAAGTACCTGGAACCTGAGATCAGAAGTTCCCATCATTTGGTCTCGTTTTTGGAGTTCTTGGTTGTTTTTGCTGAGATGAAGTTTGACTTCTTCTGCACTGTGTTCTTAGGCCAGAAGGCCACAGCACATGTCACTCTGTCCAAAACTACCCAGAATGCCCTGCGCCGTGGAGGAGCTGCGAGACCTAGTCGGAACTCAGCAACAGGTACTGTGTGTGTGTGTGTGTGTGTGTGTGTGTGTGTGTGTGTGTGTGAAGGTTTCTGTTCCCTCATGACTGTTCCGTACATTGTTGAGTAAGCAGCCATCATGTGATGCACCATAACTTTCCAAGGTTGCCCCCCCCCCAACACACACACACGCTATCTATGATACATAGTCTCCTGAATCGGAATCATCAATCTCAAAGTATTTGAGATGTGTGCATTTTCCTCATCATAACTTTAGCTAGCGAAATTTTGTTAAATTAGCCACATAGCTATGTTAGCCTCCTGCACCTAGCCTCTTAGGTTAGCGCCTCTAAACTGTGTTTTATAGAAGAAAAGCTGCTAACTAGCAAGTGATGGAGAGAGCGCACGCACGCGCACGAGAGAGAGAAAGAGAGAGAGAGAGAGAGAGAGAGAGAGAGACTACCCCTCCCCCTCGCCTCCATGGTTGCCATAGTAATTTGGTTGCTTGGTGACACCCTGATGACTCTTGAAGGGGGAGGGGCTTATTCATCTCTGAGAGAGCGAGAGAGAAAGGGTTTCTCTAACCGGAGTGTGTTTCAGTGTGTGTGTGGGTGTTTATCATACCTCAAGCATTTCCACAGTGTGTGTGTGTGTGTGTGTGTGTGTGTGTGTGTGTTCCACATACCATCTTGTGGTCTCTCCCTGTTGTGTGTGTGTGAGTGTGTGTGTCACCATCAAAGCATCTTGCTGTCTCTCTCTGCGGTGTGTGTGAGTGTGTGTGTGTGTGTGTGTGTGTGTGATCCTCATACCGTCCTGCGGTCTCTCCCTGTTGTGTGTGTGTGTGTGTGTGTGTGTGTGTGTGTGTGTGTGTCACCCTCAAAGCATCTTGCTGTCTCTCTTTGCGGTGTGTACGCATCATCTCCAGATCATCTCCCCAGTGTGTGTGTGTGTGTGTGTGTGTAGTGTGTGTGTGTGTGTGTGTGTGTGGCGGCCATCATGTTGTGGTCTTCCCGTCTCCCACTCTCTAACTTCCACGTGAAGCTAACGGCGAAGGGACTTTTCCGGAACATTCAGCTGCCGGTGGCATGCAAGAGCCGCTCTGTCGTCGTCCACTCAGGTCTGTCTCTCTCTCTCTGTCACTAGGCTACCATTATACAATCGTTTCCATGGTTACATACGTTGCTATGGCTGCTTTCAACGCCTACATTTCCTCTGGGTAATTGCGCTGTCCAAGAAATTCCGTCGCAGAAATCACGGAGTTGTCCGTCATACTCGTTGTCATGGTAACGGACTGTAGTTTCTAAGGAGTTCTGTCTGACTGGAGTGTAATTTATTGTTAATTAATAATGTTAGTAACGCGACCTCATTGTTGGATCGTAACCATGGCAACAAGCGTGCATGAGCGATGAGGCTAGGTCTGTGCTGTAGTGATGTTCGCGCGACACCACAGTCGGCCCCGTCTGCTCGTTATCGCGGACTTTTATGCTGAAGTGAGCGCTAATGACGCAGAGCACAATTTGGGCGGTAATGCAACTTACCGGATGCCAAAAAACTAAAAGAAGAAGAAGAAGAAGAAGAAACTTACACTAGTTTATTTAGGCTAGTTAACCGTATGTAACCATAGCAACAGCCAACGCACATCAGTGAGAGCATTATGTACTGATTTACCTGCAACGGTTGTTTTATGTTTTTTTTCACTCAGGTTGGTTTCACAAATAAACACTGTGTGTGTGGGTGTGTGTGTGTGTGTGTAATAGTAAGTTTGTAATTAGTGTGTGTTTTATAACGAGCATTTAAGGAACCACGCTGCTGCAGGCGATGTACTGCCACTGCTGAAACCTATCACACACACACACACACACACACACTAATTTAACCACAGGAAAACGCACACACACGCACCCACAGCTCCTCAAGCGTGGCCAGATACACCCATGAGTTTGTGCTAACAGTCGACCACCATGTCTTTTGGCGCTTTTCCACTGCATAGTACGGCACAGCACGGTTCAGTACAGCTCACCTTGGTTCAGTTCAGTTTGGCTCGGTTTGCGTTTCCACTGCAGTTCAGTATCGCTTTAGCGTGGGCGGGATTATTCACGTGTTGTTATAGTTGCGCCGCCTCTACTGCCGTGACATCATCGTAAAC
>JAQQZS010000013.1:1246725-1264897 GCA_030068045.1 Platyallabes tihoni | reverse complement strand
CACACACACACACACACACACACACACACACACACACAGACACACACACACACACACACACACACACACACCTGTAGATCCTGACAATCTGGTATTCTTCTACCTATAGAATCCAACCATTCTGTAGACCCCACCCATCCGCCATCTATTCATGCACTGAATCCACCACATCTACCTACAGCCTTTGTAACCATTCCCTCATTCATCTATCTATTGATCCTGCTAATCCACCAAACACCCACCCACCCTTAGGTCCCTCCAATTTATCCCTTATGTGTTGACCCCACCAACCAGAAACCCACCCATCCATCCATCCACAAGTGCCACCAATCCCACATCCATCTACTGTTAGATCACTTCAATCACCCTCCTATCCATCCATAGGTGCCACCAATCCCCCCCTCCATTTATGTGTAGATCCCACCAATCACCTATCCATCCCTCCATCTATCCATAGGTGCCGCAATTTCCCATCATTCTACTATTAGATCTCACTCCCTCATCCATCCCACCACTATCCGTAGATTCCCCCATCACCCACCCATTGATCCATATATCACAATCTCCCATCGATTTAATGTTAGATCTCACCAATCACCCAGACACCCACCTCATTCATCTACATGTAGATCCCACCAACCACCCATCCATCTATCCATAGTTCCCATCAATCCCTCATCCATGTGTCATCCTCATACATATATACTGTAAATGCAAATCTCACCAATCGCCAACCCATCCATCCATAGGTGCCACCAGTATCACCCACTAATCTCACCCACATTTTTCCTTTAAATATGTTCCACTCCCACTTCCTTTATATGTGATTACTGGCCAGTTGCTGCCTGCACTTTTGGACATTCCTGTTTCAGACAGTGTCAAACTTTTGACATTTTTTTCTTTCTCTCTGGCTCCCTCTGTAGGCAGTTATCCACAGAACAGGCGATGCTCCAACAGACGCTGCAGAAAGAGTCGAAAGCCAACAAAAGGCTTTCAATGGAGAACGAGGAACTGCTCTGGAAACTGCACAACGGCCTTTCACCCAGAAACTCTGCTTCCTTTCCCAGCTCCCCTATTTCGCCCAGATGACCTTTGACCCAGAACCTGTATAGACATTTTATCCCTCCATTGAGTGACTTGTACATTTTTTTTCCCCTCACCTCTCTGTTCCCTAAAATGGGCGACGTTCAGGCGAGAGCGTGCTCTTGGGACAGAGCCGATGTTGCACAGACGCACTTCCAGACCGAGGAACATGCCTTGCTCTGGCACTTCTCTTTCCTTTTTATTTTGTTTCGTTCGTTTTTGTTTAAACAAAAGGAAACACACCTCAGGGTTTGTATATAGACTTTTCTCCTCCTTGTTCCCCCGTGGAGTCTGCGTTTCACTTTTATTTTTTTTTTCAAAATGTAGGAAGACATTGTATTCTTGAGATGAAAGGATGAAGCTTAAATATGCTTGAATTGTAACCACCACCTAACACTGGAGATATTTCACTATACTCAGTCTGAGACTAATTCCTAAAATAAACTGGTATATACAGTATATTATTTTAAAACAGACATATATGAATATTGCTGATATTAACACAAATGCTATTTCCTTTTCAGGATCCCAGGTTCTGATCCATGTTCTAAACAATATTGCATGCACAGAAATCCAAATAACTATCTGGACTTGTCCTAAAGCTCCTGAATGTATTTTCCTTTCACAAGGCTGTTTTACGTTAATGGCTTGAACTAGAAAGTGTTACAAGGGAACGCCTCCTTCATCTCAAACCCAATGACTTTTACCATCCTTGCATTTTATTTCAGTTAATGCATTAAACATAACCTGAACACTGAGTTTGTTATTCATGAGGTTTCCTTTCTGGGTGATTTTTGGGTGAGCAATCCTGACATCTAGTGGTTAAAACTGTGCATTACCAATAAGAAAGTATGTTATTCTGGTCCAGGTGAGGCAGCAATTTTTTTATAATACACATAGTCAAGGTTGGTTTAATGTTATATTAATAAAAAAATAAATAAAAACGGTCTGGAGCCTATCGCAGGGGACTACTACGCTGGATGTCATTGGACTGTGGGAGGAAACCAGACTGCCTGGAAGAAACCAAACAAGCACTGGGAGAACATACAAACTTAGACACGCACACAGACCTGAGGCAGGACTAAAACCCTCAACATTGGCGGTGGAAGGCTACAGTGCTAACCACTATGCCATCGTGTTGCCCTATTATAAATACTTAATAATACATTAATAAAATACATAAAATATATATAAAAAAGGAGAAGAATAAAAAAGATATATAAATTCTGTTGGGCCAGTGTTTGCACAGGTAGTTCCATGACTGGCGTGTCTTTTATGTCATCATCAACTTTATGTCATACGTTGAGAGTGTCACAGCAAGGTGAAAGCGAGTACCTCAAATGGAGCTTATATCCACTGGAACATTGGATCAGAGCTTATACAGCAACGCGCATACGACCTGCAGAAGAAAGGCCTGACGAAACATTGGAGCAGCGTGAGGAGCGGTAGGGAGATGACTGCACACTCAATTTACAATTAGTGATAGCACGCAGGCGTCAGGACCTGTACATGTGCGGTGCGGCGGGTAAAACTCTAATGTAGCTAAAAGTATTTAAACAAAACCAAAGTAGTAATGTAATGATTTTAAATGAAGACACTTGTCTTAACAGAGTCACTTTATTTTACATTCAGCAAGGTCCACCCGTGGACAGAACCACTTGTCTTCTGCTATTAGTCTAAACATACGTAATCATGTTTTCTTAACGGCATACACCCATTACATCGCCCCTTTTCAGGGTTTTTATTATTATTATTATTTTTTTTTAAATCAGAATCAAACATTCCTGGCTACTGATAACATATCAACAAAAGTTAATTCCTAATTATCCCACTTCTGACACCTTATAATGATTTTGAATGGACACACTTGTCTTAACAGAACTCAGACGCCACTTTATTTTATATATTATTTTACAATCTATTACTGTTTTTTTAATCGAATGATTACCAATCATACCAAATCCAGTTAAAACTTAAAATCTTTTAGAAAACACCGACATCTGCTGGTCAGATTTTGCTATTACAAAACAAAACAAAAACTCAACTTTCTGCAATTGTTTTGCATTTTTATGAATAATCTAAAGCACTGAACATTATTAATTTGCTATAAAATCACAACTTTACTAAATAAAGTTGATTTTTACTTTAATATTTTTTTAAATGAACTATAAGAGACAGAATAAATCACAAATAATAAAAAATACCAGTTTATATAAGATAGATTTTTGTTTTAAATTAGTGCTGAAAGAATGAAAGGAAGAGAAGTGAAATCTATTCCTGATTATTTTATGAAATTGTAGAGTTTTTGTCTCTCATCAAACTGATTTCTGACAGAGGAGGAACAAACAAGTCTTTTATATTTATCATCATCAGGATTTGTGTCCATTTTGTTCGATTTGGTGCTAGGGTTAGGGTTAGGGTTAAAACTAAAACCGTTGTCTGTAAAAATATTTTACATGAATTCTAACGTTATCACATTAACACATCACATAAAAAAATCTTACACAAGAAGCCATGTTTAAGACTCCAGAAGTGTCGACTCCACCAATGTGAAAATTGACAAAAGTAAAAAGACCTTTTGAACAGGTTGTTTTTAAACCTGTTTTCTTTTTTCATTAAATGCTCAAAAGTTACCACAAAAGGTTAGATTTTTATTTTCTAAATTGAATAAATTTCCAAATGTGAGTAAATGTTCAACAGTAGACACAGATGCTTACTGTGTCTTAAGTTCATGCTTAAATCGTTGTATTTAATTCACTTTTTAAAATCTAAAATCTAAGCAAATGGTTGAATTTAGGAAGAGTTTACATTAGCGTGTCCCATCACCCTGACAGGTTGCATTCCAGACTCTATCCTGTACCCTTGTTTCTACTTGGCTCCAGTAAGACCTGGCTTCCTAATGACTACCTGAAGACCAGGTGTTTGTCAGATCACCTCTTTTTCTCTTCCCATGAGGGTTTCAGGTTAGGGCTTGTTTTAACCCTGGAACTTTGTGGTTTGGGACCTTCTGAACCGTAGTCCAATGCCTTAACCACTGACCCCCAAAAATAACAGGTCAGTTTATGTCTGACAGCTCCAGGACTTACATTTACATTACAGCATTTGGCGGACACCCCTTGTCCAGAACCACTTACTTAACAAAAATAATAATTTTATACCTCATCATACATCTGAGAGGGTTAAGGGCCTTGCCCAAGGGCCCAACAGTGGCAACTTGATGGTTGTGGGGTTTGAACCTGGGACCTTCCAACCATAGTCCAATGCCGTTAAGCTACCCCTGACCCAGTTTTGCTTTCCTATTGTTTTTTGTCTGGATAGTGGATCTTCAGTTAGGAATTGGTTCTTCCCAGGGTGTCATTATTAAATTGATAACAAATTGAGGGAAAACAGTTCTACAAAAATGGTGAAAATTGCTGTTTTTGCTGGTGCCAAAATAATTTAAATTACCATAACAGACATATTACTTGTATATGGTCAATCATGAAAATTTTTTTTTTATGTGTAATATTTATGTAGCATTTTATTTAAAAGGGCAAGTTCAAGAAATTTTTTTGTCTTACCATATACTTTTCATCTTAAAATATATTTTTTATGAAATTAATTTGATTCACAATAACCAATATCTTATATAAAAAAAAGTTAAATACTAAAATAGTGAAACCATAATTGATTATAGTTATAGTTTCATATAGTTGATATGAAATAAATATAAGTTACTCTAAACTATGTTATTGGTGTTACTGTTGCACAAAATTAGTTTTACTTTGAATTACATTTGACAATTTGAAAATGTTCTTGCGCCAGAGGTCACTAAGACGAAAAGCTCTGGACAAAAGCTCTGGCTCTCTGACATCAACATTATAATAATCATTCACAGGATATTTTGCTCCATAGCTCATACTCCACTTGCATGAAAAACCCAGCACACATGTAAAACCCAGCACACATTTAGATCTCATGAAGTTGAACAACTTTCAATATAAATTGGGTGCGTTTTTCATTGTTTACAAAATGCACCAAATGTATTTTGATATATTCCTCTTAGGGGATTTATATGATCAACCCCCAAACTGGGCCAGTGTCTCAAGACATTGAGAATGCAAAATTGCGAAAGGATTTCTGATATCTCAAACAGTTCAGCCGTGGCAATGACTTAAACTTGTGGCAAAAAGTGGATAATAACTTGCTTAGTTCCACTTCCACCTGTGGCATGTACCCGGAACCTAAAGGTGATAGGCAACAATACTGACCACTAAGCCACCGTGCCACCATACACCAATGACAATTTAGAGAAAAATGTTTGGTAAATGTTTGCAAAATGACTTCTGTGTTTAAGACTACATGAGGTAACAATGGCCTAAGTGCTTGGGCTTGAGCATCTTGTTTGCAACTATATTTAGGACATAAGCACTATGACATCAGCCTTATGTTGTCATGGTGTGTGAGGGCCCTCTTGTTCTTTTAAGGATTATTATTACTTTTTGAGCATCTGGAGGTTTTGGTTTTTTTTTTAACATGCTTAAAAAGTCATGGAACTCAGCACACAGGTGGGAATCTACTGCCATTAGGATGCCTAAGTGTGCCACACCCGGGGCCTTCACACGAGATTTTGCTGCATAGCTCATACATACTTGCACATATGCACATGTAACACAGTACATATTTAGATCTCATTAAGCTGAACAACTTTCGCTATGCATATCATGGAATCTATTCAACAGGAGGTCAGATAGAGAAATAAAGAAGTTAAAGTATTTAGCATTATTAAAGAAGATCTATCAGCAACAGAATAAATACATTTCAGAAGATTTTCATAACCCAAATTCCAGATTTCAGTAGAATGACCCAAGATGGTATGTCCAGATTCCCCAATCATGCACATTTAATGCATATAGAAGTAAATGTTCAATATACTAGAAGTTAAATATGTGGATATGTTGGAGAACCCAACTTGAACCAGTGCTCTTACTCCGGGCCTAAAAACATGACTATTAACTATTCAATCAATTATCCGGACAATCGAGGTTGATTTTCGGTCGTTCTGTGGATCACTGCTCTCCACATGGACACTCCTTCCACTGAACATTCTCAGCACGACTGCCTTCTTCTCGAGTGAAATGCTACACATGACATGTTTA
Source organism: Platyallabes tihoni (assembly GCA_030068045.1). Lineage (NCBI taxonomy): Eukaryota > Metazoa > Chordata > Actinopteri > Siluriformes > Clariidae > Platyallabes > Platyallabes tihoni. The sequence goes on along the minus strand of JAQQZS010000013.1, from coordinate 1,258,676 downwards.
AAATAGTATAATTCCTGCTTGTTGATCTTGGCTGATGAGTCAAGCGAGATCTTTGGCTTGATGCGCTCTAGGACTTATTTGCTGGTGATTCTCGCTGTCCACATTATGCGAGACAATCTCCTCAGTCATATCCTTACTTTTCCGGATAGAATTCATGCTCACCATCGCATTCTGTCCAAGGGTTATCAGTCCCTTGATTTCAGGTATCGTGTCCCCATTTTTATCATTTTTGGAACCAAGGAATATACAGTACTATACAGGGGTTCCTTCAGCATACCACATTGCAAAATTTCGCCTTTGCTAAACGTTTGGCTCCTCATATGAAGCATTTACGGCATAGGAGTGACGTGTAGGGTCGCACGTACTTCTGTTTGCGCATACTGTACATCTGGGTGCATGTACTTCCGGTAGCCAATCAAAATTTGTTTCCGTCAGTGGAAAGGCAATTGAAGTGAGTTTATATATTTTTGTAGGTTTTTGTTGGACTTTTTAGCAAAATTTAGTGAAGATATAGCACAGGGGTCTCCAAATCCAGTCCTGGAGGGCCAGTGACCAGCACAGTTTGTAATTCACCAACACCTAAACACACCCACTGAACCTAGTAATTAACAGATTAGTTAAATCAGCTGTGTTTGAGAAGAATCACCAAAATGTGTTGGACACTGGCCCTCCACGACTGGATTTGGAGACCCCTGATATAGCACCATGGGTACCAAGAATGTTAGCAAGGACGGTAGCAAGAAGAAAAAGGAGCAGTTTGGTTTTTAAAGCAGTCGGTGCCAAGAGGAATCATAAATTAAGGTTAAGTGAGGTTTAATGTCTATTTATTTCATTTAAATGTCTTCTCTAAACGTTTTGATTGTTTTCATATGCAAAAAAAATATGATTATAGTGTTGGGAATTGGTAGGGCACTGGTGGCTCAGTGGTAGGTGTTTCGCCTGCCATGTGGAAGGCACGGGTTTGATTCCCAGCCAGTGCCCAAACCCCCCCAGCCACTGGATGCAGTAGGTCCCACAAGTACAAAGCCTGGATAAAGTGGGAGGGTTGCGTCATGAAGGGCATCCGGTGTAAAACCTGTGCCAAGTTGTAGTGCGGACCGGAAGGAACTTGCCGGGAGCAGCCGGAAGACCAACAACATAGTGTTGGAAATATTAGTAAAAATTTTGGGCGGCTGGAACGGATCATCTGCATTTACATTATTTCCTATGGGACGATGCGTTTCACAATCCGACATTTGGCCCTAAGAATGGATTGGATTGGATTTGTATGTCGAGGTGCCGCTGTAGAGTCTCGGTTTCTTCTTCTGTTAGGAAACTATTAATGTCATGTTGTGCATACTGATATAAAGTGTTAAAGTGTTAGTTTTGCACCAGAGGTGTTAATTTATTCTCTGCATGAACAACAAGGTCACTACAATCACATTTTCTTCTCAGCAGCATCACTCAGAACTGTCCATGTCCTAATGGAGCCGCTTCACACCCTGACCTTGGGCTCCTCGGCCTCCGCGCAGAGAACTAGCGCCGCTGATTTCCATCCGATTTAACTTCACATTCTGCATTAAATTAATGATTTTCCACAGAAAAGACTTCAATTCATTATTTATTACAAATACCAAATCATTTTTGTTAGGCGAAACGTGTTGTAGTCGGGGACATAGTGCGCGTTTGTGTATCACTCAGCGGAGAAACAAAGATGGCGGTGCATTGAGAGTCGGCCGCTCAAGTAGACCAAAGCTCCGCCTTTAGGGAATTTCTCTCACAATATTCGGTGCTGTGAACCTGTAAACGACCTGAACGGCACCGAATACATTACACTACAAACGGAGGCTGCACGGGGACTCGGAGGTAATGTGGTATTCTTATAATAGTCTCGTAATCTGAGCGTCATACTGCTGCTTTCGGGTAGAAGTCAGTGCTGCGTCCTAAATGGCGACGGAGTGCGCTAGGTAGGGAGCGAAGTCGCGGTGGATTACGCTGCGATGAAGTGCGTGCGCGTAGGGAACGAGTATGGATTTGGATTGTGACCAGTGACTTTGCTCTTTAAGCTATTTCTGGTGTCATTTTTGTTTTGTTTTTTTTGTTTTGTTTTATGAGCTCCTAGTTATGTCGGGGTGTATAAGAACTACGTAACTTTTTTAATTTGTCGATTTTAAATGAGATTGGCTGGTTACCAAGAAATGCTAACTTTTACTCCGTAGTGAAGGAATGTTAAATTAGCCTTAGAATGCATTACTTCCTGTATTTGCATTACAATAAAAGAGATGTTTTATTTATTATTGTCACCCCCCCCCCCAAAAAAAAAAAGTTTATATTGTGTGTGATTTATAGTAAGATACACACTTTAAATAAACAAATAACAAATGCATTTCTTGTTCAGTCGGCGACAGCTCTCTATACAGTATATTTTCGCGGGGTGCACGAGGTTGCCATGGCGACGGGGGCTCGCGCCATCTGTTGCTTCCTGCCTGTGCGCGCACGCTATATAGTAAACGCTGAGGTAAAAAAAAGTTGTTAGCATCAGAAGCTAAAACGTCCTGAGGTGGAAAGGAAAGAGGGATGGGAGGGATTTGTTTCTTTCTTCCTTTTATTATTGTTGAAGTTTGTTTTTAGTTACCTCCAAGGAAACAGCGGTTTACAAGTCGAAGCTAAAACAAAAAGCAGCAAAAAAAAAAAGGAAAAAAAAAGGCTGAGGAGAGGGGGAGAGTGGTGAGAGTTTGACCCGGGAAAATGATCCTGTGAGGCGGCACTTTCTCCTCAGATTTACCTCAGAGTCTTCATCACGGATCTCACTGCTGTTTTCTCGGATTTAGTTTTACTTTTACTTCAGAAAAAAAAATCCTAACCTTCCCCCTCAGCGTTAAATTTAAGGTAATTATACAAAAGTTTGTTAAAGTGTAATTTATATAATATTTAATGTTTATCAATATTGTAATAATATTAATTCATAAAATTAATTATCAATATTTAACGTATAGCAATAAATTTAGTATTAAAATATTTGTACAATGTTTTCTTTTCCTCTGATGTTAAATTTCTGAATCTGTCATATTAAAGATTTCGCACCGTTCCCATAGACATCAGAGATGGGGGGTGAAAATAATTGATTCAACGATGCATAATGATCCATAATAATGCGATTCATGTATTAACACACTGACTCAATTAAAATCGATTGTTTAAAACGCATTTTAAATTTATTTATACTTGTACTATTGTAAGTATGTGTCGTTGTCAATTAAAGAGTTTGTAGAAATAGTTAAAAGGTTAAAAACTACAAATAATCTGATGAGCTTTAATATAATTAGTGATTATTTCAGGTTAGTTGCTAATCTCATTAAAAAGATTCAGTGTAGCTTTTCTAATTAATATCTTTTGGTGCAGGTGTTTGTTTACACTGAGCAAGTAGCGCATTAGTAGCTTATTTTAAAGTAACTGTTCATAACATTGCTTTTACTCAACATTTTGATTTTACTTATGGTGTAGGTTAAACTTCAGGCAGATATCTAAGTACTGCAAAAGTTTCATTAAATTCTGTCCAGACAGTTTTGCATGATGCTGTGACAAGACAGACAGACAGAAATTTTCTGAGACTAGTTTCAGAAATTTATCCTCCAGTGTATCGATTCAATAATGTATCGTGGTCCTTTCATGTGGAAATTCTGAACTTAATATTCTGTATGTTCGCATTTGAGGGAGTGAAATGTCGCAGTTCCTCTATTATCCTACAGGCGGTGCTCTTAATCATTCACTCATTGGCAGACAGCGCGGCGTCTGTTGTGGTAGGAGTGAAAACCTAAAAAAATAATAACATTGACAGGAGATATTTATAAAATTGTGAATCGTAGAAGAAATCGAATCAGCGCCTGGGTATCACGATAGTATCGTATCGGGTGATTCCTGTCACTAATACACATCATGATGGTAAACATTGTGTGACATCCTGTGGAAAAAAGTAAAAATTCTTTACACTTTACATGTTTATGCAGTACGGATTTTATTGTCCTTGCATGACCTGCTAATGGTCAAGCTTAGCCATGCCCCCCCATGCAAGTGGCATGTGTTTAAAATAGTGTTTGTAGTATGTTGAATACTTGTGTGAATCTGTCAAAATTGCTCCAATTTAATTATCACTCAGACTTATTCAGAATTCTAATCTCGCCCAAACACTTGAGCGGATCAGATTGTAAAAGTTAGTACACACTGATATAGTCGAAGGTTGGTCTTAAATAGCATTTTAGACTGTGTTTATGCAAACTGAACTGAAAAGGAGGTCTTTAAAGGACAAGAACTGTGTGTCTCTCATAGAGGTTTTATTTTGTCGTACACCTGGCAGGTAAACTCGGCAAGCTTCAGGTGTTACGTTACTGTGTGTTATTCGATCACTTTCGCTGTCACAGACACACAATGTACAGTTTGTGTTAGAAGATTGGAAACCGTGTGAGGGGTGTTTAACCCTGTCTGTGTGTGTGTGTGGTTTGCAGTAAGCACTGAAGGGATAAAATGGCGACAGGCGGGGCTCCGTTTGATGACGAACAAGAGCTGCACAACTGGACCATCAGCAACGGCAGCCTGGATGACCGGCTCAATAACATGGTCACTCACTCACTCACTCGCTCTCACACACACATATAACCACTTATAAAACCCTTGCCATTTAAATGATTTTTATGATTTTTCTATTTTCCCAAACTGTGTTCTTTTATAATGAATATTAACCTTTATTTTTAATTAACCTGTGTGTTTTTGTTCCAGGACTGGGGCGTTCAGCAGAAGAAGGCGAACCGGTCGTCAGAGAAGAACAGGAAGAAGCTCTCGGCCGTGTCCGAGAGTCGCCTGACCAACGACATCTCTCCAGAGTCGACCCCGGGGGCGGGGCGCAGGCGAGCGAGAACGCCGCACTCGTTCCCTCACGTGAAGTACACTACACAGATGTCGGTTCCCGATCAGGCCGAGCTCGACCGGCTGCGGCAACGCATCAACTTCACCGACTTGGACGAGGTATACGGCACACATTTAGAGTGCGAGAATCATTTAGGACAGTTATACATTTTAAGCATGCAAGGACAGGTTAAAATCAGTCTGTTACGTGCTCTTAAAGTTACCAGCTTGCGTCATATACGTATTTTGGATTTAGACTTAAGCTCAGATATGTTCCTTGATGTTTCTCAAAAAGTTCTGTATTAGTTTTCCTTAGATACCCTATTGATGTAATTTTAATTAAGAAATCTGTTTATAAAAGAAAATACACTTGCGAACAAATTCCGTTCCAGGAGCATGTTTGTAAGTCGGATTCGTTCATAAGTTTGACAAAGCGAGTCTTGTACGCCTTTGACTCAAAAAGACAATGTAAAGCGTCAAGAGGATCATGTGATTAAAATGGCTTTATCTGATTGGTCACAAAACTCTTCTGACTAAAGAATCTATATACTGTAGATTATTTCATATCTAGCAGAATAACGTTTTCCTTCTGTCCATAAAAAACAGCAGAGACAAGGCATTACAGTGATCTCAGTTAGAGATGTGGTTTTGTAGGAACTTTGCTTTAAAAGCTGACGCCTCGCTTCATTCTCGTGCACAGAGGAGCATCGGGAGCGACTCTCAGGGCCGCGTGACCGCGGCCAACAACCAACGGCAGCTTTCCTCCGAGCCGCGGAAACCCTTCAACACTTTCCTCCCGCTACACGTCAACACTAACAAGAGCAGAGAGTCTTCTGTTTCTGCATCACCGGCCACCACTACAGGGGGTAAAGAGGCCAAGAAGCAGAGCCCCGGGAAGGATCTGTTCGCCCCGGTGCCCGTCATACCCACCGCACCCGCCGCACCCGTCACGTCTGCTAAAGAGCCTCACGGAGCAGAGAGAACCTCAGGGGGCCCTCTGGTGGACAGGACGGGAGAACTGGGTGTTGACAGCAGCCAGGTGAGTGTCAGAGGTGGTTCAGGATACGTGTGTTACTGTTGTGTTGTTAAACATTTTATAAGTAAACTGGACTCAGTTTTATGTAATTAACATAGATTAAGAGTGTGTGTGTGAAGAGGAGGAGGAGGTTTGATCATGTCAGAAACTGGAGCACAGATGAACGCTGGAGTGAATTTAGGCCACAGTTTAAAAATACGCCACTGCTGCTCCTTATACTTCTCTCTCTCTCTCTCTCTCTCTCTCTCTAAAGGGGGTGTGTGTGCATCCATGTTCCCCTTTAAGCTGCTGTAGATCCTCCTCTCTCTCTCTCTCTATCTCTTCTTCACTCCCTCCCTTTTTACCCTCTCAGACAGTAAAGTGTGTGTGTGTGGCAGGTGGTCAGTAAGCTGGTGCAGATCCGCGAGTACATCAGCAGAGCCAGCTCTATGAGGGACGACCTGCTGGAGAAGAACGACGTTCCGGCTAACGTCGAGCGCCTCTCTCACCTCATCACACACCTGAAGGAGCAGGAGAAGTCTTACTTGCGCTTTTTGCAAAAGATGCTGGTTAGTACCACACACACACACACACACACACATATTACACTTTTATATTTTTGTTTTACTGTATGCTTTAAAAGAATGTCTAAGGCTGTGCTGGTTGTGTGTGTGTGTGTGGTGGGGGTGGGGGGGGGGTTTCTCCTTCTATTTCTTTCACTTTCTGGTTTTCTCTTCTCAGTCTGCTTTGCTTGCTTTCTGTGCGTGTTTTGCTGTCTCACGTTTTTTTTTCTCTCTCTCTCTCATTCTGTTTATCTCTGTATCTTCCTTTATCTCTTTCCGCTTCTCCCAGTCTCTCACTCTCGTTCTTTCTTTCTCTGCTTTCTGTGTGGGTTTCACTTTCTTACACACATTCTCTTCCTTTCTTTCTCTCTAACTTTAATTCTGTTTATTTTACTGCCTCCTCCCCCCCCCTCTCTCTCTCTCCCTCTCTCTCTCTCTCTCTCTCTCTCTCTCTCTCTCTCTCTCTCTCTCTCTCTCCGTTATTCATCCTGCGCAGCTTTAAATTTTTAAAATTATTCCTTTATTTTACCAGGAAAAAAATCCTATTGAGATCCAAATCTCTTCTACCAGGGTGTCCTGGCCAAAATGGCAGCACATTAAGTTTCACATAAAACACTTTTTGAACACATCCACTAAAACTATACAAAACATGTACATATTTACTTAAAACTCAGAGATTTCGAAGATTTTTTAGAGAGGGAAGTGCTTCTAATGTCAAAGTGTTCTGCATTTCATTCCATAATCTAGGTGCAAAAAAAAAAATAGCGGTAACGGGAACAATAGCAGTTGAAAGAACGCACAGGGTTAAAACTGCGTTTCGATTGTCAGTGCGTGTCCATTGTCTTTCTTTTCTTCTGTACTTCAGTTCATTCTGAGGCTCAGTGCTTTGATCTGATGGATTTGATTCTTTTTTGATGAATAGTTTCACCTTGTGTTTTTAAGTGTTCTAGACAAAGGCTGTGTGTGTGTGTGTGTGTGTGTGTGTGAGAGGGTTTCTTTTCTGTGTGCTTGATAAATATGGTAGGGTGTATGTAGGACTCTCTCTCTCTCTCTCGGCTTGCTGTTCACCCTCACTTTGCCCTCAGAGACTGAGCCAGCGTGTCATTTAGGGCTGAGCTCTACGTCAGTGTGACACTGATCTCTACATCTCTAAATCATTAGGATTACCTTTATTTTAAGTGTCGACGGAGTCTTTTATTATTATTATTTTTTTGTTATTAAACTGGCTCTGTGTTCCAGGCGAGAGAGAACGAGGAGGAGGAGGACGAGGAGGATGAAGGTGCCACGGTGGACTCAGCGGTGTGTTCCGGCTCCATGGCCGAGAGCGCGTCTTTGAACCTAGAGCCTTGGCCAGAAGCCGCAGACCCCACCGTGAGTACCCACAATGCACCCTTGTCCCCCTCGCTCGCCTCCTCAGTCTCCGTGTGCTCAGTTGTACTATGATGATGTGGGTTTGTGTTGTTGCGCCCTACACGCCTGTGTGTCCTTGTACTCGGTGCTTGTGTGTTTTCTATTTATTTATCAAGTTTTTTTTTTTTTTTTTGCGCTTGTTGCATCTCGGTAAACTCGTGTCCGTCGCTTGTCACTTGTTCGTCCGGCTTTGTGCTTCTCACTCCTCCTTCTCTTTGCGTTAGTGTTACCGGGTCGGAGGTCAGCAGCAGCAGCAGAAGGAGGAGTTGGAGAACCTGCGCAAGCAGCACGACCTCCTGCAGAAGATGCTGCAACAGCAGGAGGAGCTACGGGAGCTGCAGAACCGCCAGGCCGCCCTGCTGACCATGCAGAACCGAGCCGAACACGCCATGGATGACACCGGTTAGACACACACACACACGCACGTGTAGCAGCATGTACCTGAGAGACAAAAGCGCCTGTGCATCTGTGTCTCACTGTGTGTGTGTGTTTCAGTTGTAACAGAGACTACAGGAAGTGTATCCGGTGTCAGCATCACTTCAGAACTCAATGATGAACTCAACGATCTCATACGACGCTTCCACAACCAGCTGCACGACTCTCGGGTACACACGCGCACACACACACTTGTATACATTCTGTTCTCCTCGAGTTTAAAATCTGTATTCTTATCATGTGTGTGTGTGAGACAGAGAGCTTCTGTTTACGTGACAAATTATAAGGAACGCTTAAATGTAGAGGGTTTTTTTTTTTCTTTAATTTTAATCATATATGATTTGCTAAGACTAATCCTTAAACGTATACTTTGGTGTGACTCTTATTTGTGTAAATAACCGACTGGTTAAGTAATAGAACGGTTTGTTCTTTCCTTCTTTCCTGTCTTTGCCTTTGATCTTAAGCGTACTTGTGTGTTGAAAGCGTTAACATTCACTTCACCAAACAGCACAATTTAATTCCATCTCGGTTTCTACTGAAGCTCCAGCGAGTGTCCAGATCATAACCCGGTGTTTTGTCCTTGTCCGTGTCCGTCTTCAATCTCAGGCGGTTCCTGATAATCGGCGTCAGGCTGAGAGTCTGTCCCTGTCTCGAGAGGTGTCCCGATCTCGCTCGACCCAAAGTCCTCGGGGGCAGCAAACCCTTGGCGCAGCCGCCGCCGCCGGTGCTTCCGCCTCCCCTGCCAGCGCCAAGCTCACCAAACTGCAGGAGCTCCAGGACAAGAAGCAGACGATGGACAAAATCCTGCAGGAGCTTCATTCACTCCGGGACCAGACACTAAACAACAGCTCGTGTATGTGATAACGTCTAGGAAATCGCAGTATACGTTTGTATTGTTTGTACCATTCTTTCTCTAACGTGTGTGTGTGTCTGTTTCCAGGCCGCGGTGCATCTCCGCGTGTTTCTGAGCGTCCCTCGACGTCGAGTCGAGAGGGGAACGGCGGCGCTTCTGTCGCAAGACAGGATTCTTCATCTTACGACGATGGAGGAAATCCGGCTGAAAAACTGCGGTACTGAAAATAATAACCTGTTTTATTTATACATACGGTATAGATTCATTTCCATAGGCGCGGTTATGGTTTTTGGCCACATGATGGCAGTGAAAGGGGACAGAGATGTAGTCAAACGAATTGGTCTGTGTTATATTGTATACTCGTATTAAAGATGTACCCGATTTAAGAACAAATCCGACTTACGAACAGACTGTATATGTTCACAGTGATGGTGTTGTAAGTCTGCCAAACTTTTTCAGTTGTTTTTTTTTTGTTTTTTTTTTGGTCTCTCCACTCGCAGGAAGCTGAAGCTGGTGCACAAGCGGCTGAACGAGCTGAGAGAACTGGTGCAGTACTACGAGCAGACGTCTGACATGATGGTGGACACGGTGAACGAGAACGTGAACGACGACGAGGAAGACGAGACGGAGGACGGATCGCTCTTCGAGACCATTTTCGATTCGGAACAAGAGAACCGAGAACCCGTTACTAACATCAGGTGAACTTATGATCATAAATTACTCTGTATTAATTACTGCAGGTTATGGGTTTATAATCTTACAGAGAATGCTGTGTGTGTGTGTGTGTGTGTGTGTGTGAATTAGAAACCCTGCTCAGCCTCAGTCTACATCCAACTGGATGGACATGAACACCCTGACAAATGCCTGCAGCAGCTCCAACAACCGGGTCAGCCGGCTGAACTCTCAGTGCGAGGTCAACAACCGCTCGGCCGCTAACCTGCACAGCCTCAACGTCTCCTCCGCCATGGGTCAGCGTGACGCCCGTGTGTCTCGTTTACTTTCGTTATCTCTGTCTGTTCGTTGTTATTATTATGATGATTTGTCTGTATCGACAGATAAGCACGGGAATGTGGTCCAAGACGACGACGATGATGATGACGATGCCGCTGAGGAGGAAGACCGCATGAGGCGTGGCCGAAGAGAGAGCTCGGGTTCGGCGTCCAGTCGACGTAGCAGCATCGCGGATGACGCAGAGTTTGCCGAGAAAGTCCATCGTCTCCAGACGGCCAAGCAGAAACTGCAGCAGCTCCGTGAGCTCGTCGCCATGGTGCAGGTCCGTGTGGTTAAAAGTAATGATGATTAAAGGATTTAAAAAAAATTTTTTTTTTTTTTATTATTTAAAGCATGTTTGTGTTTTGCAGAGTGATGACACGGACACCACGGCAGCCAACGAGGATGAAGGACTACAGCAGCAGCCCAACAACACCAGAGCGACCGCACCCAAAGCCAAGAGAGAGCTCTCACTCGGTGATTCCGCCAGGTGTGTGTTTTTTATTTATTTTTTAAGTAAATAAATCGAAAGTCTTTTAAAGACGTAAATACGTGTGTCTCAGGGAGAAGCTGTATGAGGAGAAGCTGAGGCAGCAGCAGCAGGAACTGAAGCAGCTCCATGAGGAGAGACAGAGGCTGATGGAGATCCAGGGGAAGATCCAGGACCTGCAGTGGGCATGTCCTGATCTACAGGTGACTCAGTCCCTCCCTCATTAACTTGCAGGATGCACTTCTTTTTAAAACAAAAAAGACAAAACACATTTCCTGTCGGTTATAAACCCGATATCGTGTCGTGTCTTGTGTTCAGTCGTCCGTGTCGAGTGCAGCGAGTGGCGTGATGCTGACCAAGAAGATCCCTGCTGCAGCGTCCACTCCCGCCGTTGTTCCGTCCACATCGGCCAAGAGTAACACAGCCGTGCTCAAACACACCACCGAGCCCGCGCCCGTCACCATCACCGACAACGAGGTGACTCCCTCTTTCTTTCTCAGAAACATGAAGTCAGAGTTCTCGATTTTAATAAGATACACCTGTAATATATATATATATATATATATATATATATACACACACATCATAAATCATTTAAAAGTAACGGTTAGGGCCTTTCTTCACTCTTCATGCTGTAGTGGCCAGTTCTGATTTAATATAAGTTTCCCTGATGAGTTTACGAGTAGGAATTCCATGTTTATATACATTTTATTTTTTTCCTCATGTGTGTGTGTCTCAGTTGTGGTCAGAGATGCGCAGACACCAGGTCCTGCGTGAGGATCTGAGGCAGAGACGGAAACACCTGGAGAGTCTGATGGCCGAGCAGCAGAGGAGGAGCGACACGATCCCGACACAAAGCTTCTCTCAGGATGACAGGTACACACACACACGCACACACACACGGAGAGAGAGAGAAAAAGCTCCAACTAGAAATCAAAACATTGTACATAACGGCACTTTTCAGCCAAACCTTTTTAAATTAAAAATGCTCAAAATGTTTTTAGTAAAATATGCCCACGACTTCGCATTGAATTTAATCGCACGCTAAAAAAAAAAATCAGTTGGATTTTGAGATTTTTTTTTTTTGGATCAAAGTCTTTTTTATTGGAAATATAAACAAGTTACGTATACATACATACATTGTACACTATTTTTTTTTTCCAACCGTACCCCTCCCCCCCACCCCACAAAAAGAAACAACAACAAACAAACAAACAATAACAAAAAAGCTAAACTTAAAAAATAAATAAATAAATAAATAAATAAATTACACATCAAACAGTTCAGGAAACGAAGAAAGTATTATAAACGGAGACT
>JAQQZS010000013.1:1074864-1086060 GCA_030068045.1 Platyallabes tihoni | reverse complement strand
CCACTTCTCACGTGTACACCACTTTGTATTGGTCTTTCACGTGGAATTCCAATAAAATTGATTCATGTTTGTAGCTGCAATGTGACAAAATGTGGAAAAGTTCAAGGGGGCCGAATGCAAGCCACTGTATGCTTGTCTGGGAGAAAATTACTGTAGGTCTTTTACAGTACTTTGCATTTTTAAGAGCCAAGTATAGGCAAATGGTTTAAAAGTCACTTCATGGTAAGAGTATCTATAATATTTAAAATGCAAAAAAAAAAAAGAAAAAAGAAAGAAAAGTGTTAAAAGCTGCTATGTGTGGTAGTGCAACAGCACAAATATTTTTGGGAACCTTAGTTCTTGTGGAATAATACAATTCAGCTGAAAATGCACACTTCTTAAAAACAAAGAGTAATTGATTTCTTGGTTTAGCATATCATATCTTAACCATTTGGTAGACATGGATCAATATGTTTTAGTGACTCAGCATGGGGCCTTGATGGTTCAGTGGTAGGTTTCTTGCCTGCCATAAGGTAGGTCTTCATTCAGTTCCCACCCATTGGCCAAACCCCAGCCACTGGATGCAGGGCCGGCCCCAAGCCCTGAAAAAATTGGAGGGTTGCATCAGGAAGGGGATCGAACGTAAAACCTGTGCCAAGTTATGTGTGGATCGGATGGTCTGCTGTGGAGAGACAACAAATATAGTGACTCAAAATGTGCTCTATTAAAAATATTGAACAGAACATGAAAGGGTTAATCATAAGTCACATTGATTGTGTTGCTTTATGTGTGTTAGAGTGTCAGATTTGCTGTTAAAATTAATAATAAATGATAAAATGAAAGGTGTCTTCTTTATCTCTCGTGCATGAGGAGACAGGTTTGTTGCTTCCTGATGTAACGTGTCTCTCCTATAGGCCTCAGCCGCTGGTTTAATTTTTTTTTATTTGAGTTGATCAAGCAGTATTCCATCCTCGTGAAGCTGTGGAAGTCTTAGCTCACTAGTTCAGAGGTTTAAACTCGCCATCCAAATCAGCGACCCACAGCATTATCCTCTAAGCCTGATCAAAACTGACTGAGAAAAAAAGCTGTTAAACTGAGATGATACAGTACTAGTATTCACCTGTGAGATGGGACTCTAAAGGGTAGATCTTTGGTACAGTATCTTTAGATGATAAAAATGAAGTGAGGTATATCTATGAGGTGTAGAAGCAGAGCTAATTACTATTAGGTAAGTCAAGGGTGGTTGTCATTTCTCCATATAGCTTGTATATATTGGAACAAAATATTGTTTCTCCAGAACCATTGTACAAATCATAATAGGATGTTCCATAAACTGTCTGTCAGTGTTCGGTGTGCATATGGTGTGCATATGTTTGACAAGGCCAGTTGAGAATTGGGAAGCAGCAGTGGGTTGAGCTGCTGCCTAGGTGACAGAAAACTGTTGCTAAGTCTGCTGGTGGTGGCACGGGTTCTCCTGTACCTGCTGCCAGATGGCAGAAGGATAAATACTTCATGTGAGGGCTGAGAACGCTCACCTGCAATGCAGGTAATGCTGCAGATGCAGCAGTTGTTGTTGTATGAGGTATGATGGTGCGTAGAGAGACCCCATTGATGTAGGGTCTTGTGATCACAGAGAGTGGATTCATTTGCATTGCTGTACATTGCTGTACATTGCTGTATGGTTAATTTTTCTTGATAGATTATGAATAAATTAGAGAAATAATAGTATGAGAACTAAAGCATGAGCATGTACATTTCTCATTTCCAAATGATTTAAAATCAATCAGCCCCTTATAAGTTTTACAATAGTGAGAAGCATGTCTATATATGGTGGAATCCATACATTTTGTTTTGATGGTGGTTGCTCATAATGACTCTGTTGTGTTGAACTATCACTCTGTATGTAACTGGTAAAACTTTCCCATGACATGGCTACATCAGTTCATGCCAAGACATGCCTCGTTTACTAAGTAAAATAGCACTGAATGTGTGTGGAGAGCCAGCAGAGGCGTGGATTCCCAAATGTAACCTCTTGTTCCTCTGCACTAATCCTATAAGCGTATTAGATCCTGTTAGCGCCGCTAACTTTAGCCAGGAGCCATGCGGTGTCCTCAAGAGTCAAAACAGCATGACCTCATACTCAAACCCTCATTTAAGTTGCTCTTCATGGACATAAGGAACAAAAAGTGATAGTGTTAAGTTATTTTCAGTAGACTTCCATATTTATTTGTAAGATTTTAAATCCATGAGAAACAGGTTCCCTGAAATCCATCATCCATCTTTACCAGCTTGCAGAGCATGACAGTAAATAGACAGTAAATAAAAACAATAATAAAAGCCTTTTAATGCTTTAAGTTGTGACCTTCTAAGCTATAAGTTCTTTGAATGAGTTTTCACAAGGACTTTTTGATCATCGTATTCCTTAATATGTTAAACATTTGGAAGATTGTGGCTTCCAAAAGTGCAACTATACGAGAGAATCAGGATCCTAGGAGGTTCATCAGCAAGTTCCTGTCAGGCTTAGCTCTTTCGTCAGCTCAACTGGCCATCTTGACAAACCAGCATGTGTTGCGATAATCAAGGAATATTATTTTGTTATTTCTTTCAACCCATTTCACACAATATTATCTTTATCAATCTGGTTTTATAAATGGTGGGCAACCTACAGTACATTGATGTTGTACAATGATCCATTCAATCCATCATCAAAACCAATTTTTAGGTTCATTGACCTTTGACTTCATGCCAGCAGTCATTGTTCCAAAAGGACCCCAGTCTCTTACTACCAACAGGCCAACACACACTCAAAAACAACTGTCAACCTACAACACATGTGTTTCGAGTCCCTGGAGGATGTACCAGGTTCTGCAGAGAACGCACCAAAAGAAAGCAGTGCTAGATATCACCTAAAAGGGAAGGTCTTATGATCTATTCAACAGGATTGGCAATATAAAGTTCTGAGTAAACTGGTTTAAGTGAGTTTTGTTCCTCCACTTAAGACTCAGATCTGTCCAGGGAACATAGTGCAGATAACAACAAAGCACAAAGCACTTGAAACAGTAGGTAAGAAGAAGAATAAAATTTTGGTTCTTGGTTTGACAGAAAGGTGGAATCACTTATGGGTGTTGATACAAGAAGACCTCACTACAATATTATGCAGGCAAGAAGCATGTTCAGAAGAAATTCCACAGGTAGTATCAAAATGGTAGAACTATTACTAGTTGATCGAAATACGCTGGTCACAAACATAGACGGTCAGCAACCTGGACAAACCTTCAGTGACATTATCCATAGGTATTCTAGAGGGAGGTTTTGAGCCTTAACCCCGGGTAATTAATAAATGGGCAAATGGGCAGAAAGAATGGACCCTGCATGTTGGCTTTAATATGCCTACTTAACTCAGTTACCACAAGCTAGCTAGATAAGCTTCAGCTTAACTAAAATGCTAAGGAGGGTTAGCTTAATTTATATGAAAAAGTTAATTGCATTTGATTGAACTCCATCACCATACTTTATACATCACCTGATGAATATGAATTGCAATGTCTACACAGCAAAGAAATCAGGCTCAGCAAATCCAGTTGGTTAGCTAAAGTAATGCATAGCAGGCAGCTAGTACTTTAACTTTGCATCATTTTATGGATTAATTTGGCATAGTGACATAGTGGTTAGCTCTGTCCATTGTAGCACTAGCCATGCACCTCAAGGGTCCGGGTTCGATTCCCAGCCAGGTTCGATTCCTCCCTTGGTGTGTGTAGAGTTTGCATGTTCTCCCTGTGCTTGATGGGTTTCCTCTGGGTACTTCGGTTTCCTCCCTCAGTCCAAAGACATACATATTAGGCTTATTGGCGTTTCCAAATTGCTCATAGTACTGTGTGTGGCCTGCAATGGATTGGCACCTTGACCAGGGGGTACCCTGCTTAGTGCCTTAAGTCTCCTGGGATAGGTTCCAGGCCCCAGGATAAAGCGGTATAGATGATGAGTAAGAGTGATTATAGTGAGTAAGTGATATGTTACATAAAAATTCCCCCTCTGTTCAGTTGTCATGATTGAGAAATCTAGCTATAGAGACCAAAACTGTTTTAGTACCAGGCTGTAAACATGTTTATTTCTTTTGTAAACTTTAGCATGGGGTTCTATAGGGATTGATGCACCCTTGTTAAATCTGAGAGATTATGAACCTTCAAGTTTATGTAAAAATGTGTTACTTCATCCAGAATCAGTAAAAAAAAAGTTTGCACCGTTCAAATGTTTCACTGCGGCTAAGAGTCTCATCACTGTGCTGTGCTTGTACTCTTCTATAAATGTCAATCGCTTTTACACATTTATTCACAAGAAATTTCCCCAGTTTGTCCCAGTTTGACAGCTACAAACAGTTATTCCGTCTCCAGGCTCTCTTTGAAATTAATATGATTAATAAAATTCAGCTTGCCATATTGACACAAAACCCACAAAGTGTAAACTTGTCTGTCCTAAAGATGTTCGAAAGCTTATAGTTGCAGGTTGTTTCAAAGCACTGACACTGGAGACTCCTTCCATACGTGTTAAATAAACGTCTTCTTGCAGAAAATGTTACTGTATAACACCATCCCTTGTCATAAGGGATGAGTTACGTCATAAGTTTTAAACATTTATTTTAATCTCTATATACTGTTATGTCAATAATTCTATTAACATAATTGCAGTTTGCTACACAAAGTACTTATAAAATAATAAATATTTTTTATGTCTTTCTCAAGGGTGACAATACTGATGGGAACCAGCTCTCGGTAGGTATAACTCCACCCCACATTACACATAATAACTTATGTCATAAAATCTTATAAAATCTGAATCACTTGCTTGTTTCAGTGTCTACTGATAAAATTAAATTTCAGTAAATAATATCATGAGATCTCATCGCAATATCAATATCATATCACCACATCGCCCAGAACTTTTCAATATCATACGCTGCTCTGTTAATGCTTTTCTCGTCTTCCTGCTTTAGACCAAGCCCCACCTTCAGAGAGGTGTAAGCTCCGCCTCTCTGCACAACTCCCTGATGAGGAACAGCATCTTCCAACTCATGATCCACACACTCGATCCACTCAGTGATGGTATCACGCACTCTTTTCTCAACACAGTAGCTGGTTAGTGAGACAAACGCTAACTACTTTAAACTTGCGCAGTTGTGTAAATGTGTGTCTGTGTAATATTTTGGTCTGTTTTAGGGAAATTTAAAGACAAAGCTTCAATTTTACACAAGATTGCAAGAAAGAAGAGACAAGAGGAAGCAAATGGCACTGGTACGTGTTACCAACTAGGGATATATAAATATATAGTATATATTTCAAATTACACATTTCCGTAGACAATGATTGTGCGTCACTAAAATGCTTATTTGTCCTGTTTTGCTTGTGTTATTCATCCTGCAGTGAATAAGAAATTCTCTAAAAGTACCAGCGTGGAGGTAGAAGTCACTCCACCAATGAACGGCACCCTAGCACAACAGGTAACACCCCAGCCAACCAAATAACAGACCAAACAAACCAGTGCCCCAGTGTAGGTGCTGTTCTTAACACACCCTGGTTGACTTCGCTAATGATGTACAGGATCTACAGAACAGGATTTATGGAGCAACACTAAGCTTAAATGTTTGGAAATGTGTGGATGTTTCCCCATCACAGAACATTTAAATTCTACTGAGAAAACAGAACTCAGGGAATATAGGCCTGTGTTGTAGTTGTCAAGGTAATACAAGACCCTGAGAACAGAAGAACCTGAGAACATAGATTTAAGGTACCAGCGAGCATTATTACATAGGACTCTGGGAACAAAAGAGTCCTTGGACCATAAGCTGGGAATATGCTAACTTAGGACCCAAGGCATCCATAACACTGGAAACACTGGGAACTTAGAAATGTATGCACTCAGATCACTGGAAATATTAGGACCTTGACACTGGGAACACTGGGAATATTAGGACCATATGCACTTAGAACATTGGCAATATAGACACTTGGATAATTAGAACACTGGGAACATTAAGTGCTAGACACTTAGAACACTTGGAATATTAGGCACAAGGCACTTTGAACACTGTGAACTCTCAGGCCTAATCATTTAAAACACTTGGAACATTAGGTACTAGATACTTAGAACACTGGGAAAATAGAGTCATGGGCATTTCAAACACTGGAAAGATACGACTCAATGCACTTAGAACACTGGGAACGTTGGGCCATAGGCCATTAGAACACTGGGAACTGAAGCCCATATAAACTTAGGGCCCTCGGACCATAGGGCTTTGAGAACAAGAAACCCGAAAACATAGAATCCTGGGAGGATAGAATGCAAGTACTGTATAACTGAACACCAGGAACACTGAGAACAAGGACCACGGAAACACAGTGCTGTCTTTTCAAAAAGTTTCATGAGGAACATGGGGACCCTGGGGCAGACTTACAATTAGTTAGTAACATTTTCACTTGTTCCCTTGTTCCTGCATAGAGGGAGTTGTTGATATCAATATTCTCCAACATGAATGGAGAATGTTTATAAAAAATAAAATAATAAAACCACAAAACATAGGGGGTTCAAGAATGTAAGGGGTGTGTATGAAGGTGTGTTTAAAGCAGGGTTGGAGCTGTGCCTAAGTGACTCTGATACAGGCTTTTTGATGCAGAGTGAGGAAGAAGAAGATGATGACGAACAGCCTCTCAACCTAGAGTGGCCAGACACAACCCGGAAGCAAGTGATGTACCTCTTCATTTTCCCCATTGTGTTCCCACTGTGGCTCACACTGCCCGACGTCCGCAGAAACGTGAGAACTTCAAGTCGAATTCCTATTTTGTTTACAGACAGTAAACTAAGTAAAGCTTATTTAGAATACTGGAATCATTAATGACCCAAAGTAGATTTACTTTTCCAATAAGATTGACCATATCAGACCATATCAATCTTCCTATCCAGTATGTGACTGCACCATGCTAAGATACAGTATCAGTTTTTTAAAAATCACCTTTATTAGCAACACTAGCCTCATTTCACCCAATATTAACAACCTCTTTTCTTTATTTATTCTACTTAGACTTCAAAGAAGTTCTTTCCTGTCACGTTTCTGGGGTCCATCAGTTGGATTGCTATCTTCTCCTATTTGATGGTGTGGTGGGCTCACCAGGTGAGCAAGAACACACATACACACATTCTCATAAACAAGTATTAATATTAACTCTACCAATGACAGTTTGTGTGGCTCGTACAGTCACTCGCCGTTCGTGCTGTTTGCTAAAGAAGGGGCTCCTGAGGAATGGCGAGAGTACGAATAGTGAAGGTTAAGTTTACAGAATGGATGAAGAAGAAAAGAGATAAAGATAGGCTGAGGTAGACAGACCGAGAAAAGCAGCCAAATCCCAAAGCCAATTAGATGTTCACTTCAGTTCCTGCTCGCTTAAGGCTAGTACATGCTGGCGGCTTTTAAATTAGCAATGTCATTTGTAACAGGGCCAGGACTTACTCAGCTATTTTAAAGAGCTAATGTGAAACACAAACCCGTACCCCCAAAAATGGTTAGGACAAAGTACAAAACTGCTTGGAAAAAACAAAGACGTAAAAATCGTTAAATAAATGCGTTGATTAAAATAAGGAATTCTAGATGTGTTAGATAAGGTGGTGATGACCAGAAGAGGTTTACAGCTATGTATGATCATGTAAAGACTTCATACACTACATACTGTAACTTGCAAACATGTCCAGAACATCGTGCTGAGAGTTTTTAAATGATACCACAGGTTGGAGAGACTATCGGCATTACGGAGGAGATCATGGGTCTGACCATTCTTGCAGCAGGAACCTCCATTCCAGATCTCATCACCAGCGTCATCGTGGCCAGGAAAGGTTTAGGAGACATGGCTGTGTCGAGCTCAGTGGGTTCCAATATTTTTGATATTACCGTGGGGTAAGTATTATCATCATCAAACACTATCACGCAGATCCGCAAGCACTAATAAAGTGCTAATTTTCTATTCTTCCATTGTCCTTTCTCGGCAGGTTGCCCTTCCCATGGCTGCTCTACTCGCTCTTTCACAACCTGAAGCCAGTGGCGGTGAGCAGTAACGGCTTGTTCTGTGCCATCGTGTTGCTCTTCCTCATGCTCATCTTCGTCATCGTCTCTATCGCAGTCTGCAAGTGGAAAATGAGCAAGCTGCTCGGCTTCTTCATGTTCGTGCTTTACTTCATTTTCCTGGTGGTCAGCGTCATGCTGGAGGACAAGATCATCACCTGTCCCATCTCCATCTGAGGAGCTTCAGTTGATATGACACTACTTCCCGGAGGATACACTGGATTCTGAGGGGATTTGAGATGATATGCAAAGAAATAAGCAAAAAACACACAAAACCACTCAGAAAGTGTGAGACACAAAACAGGAAACAAGAAACTACACAATAACTACACAGGAACACATCAAGAGACAATTATACAATAACAATTAAAACATTAAAACAACAACAATTAAAATTAAGTAAAATATTCAGGAAACACACGAAAACTACTACACTCAGAGAATGTGTTATAAGGTGGTGCAGAAACTACGCAAAAACTACACAAACACCAGAAACTACACAAAAAAAAGATTATACAGTATCTCAGTAATCAGTTTAGAAAATCAAAAAGTGCTCAAACATTAAACAGACAATACACATAATTACTCACAAACTACGCAGAACACTATACAGGACATACATGAATAACTTGACTTGTAGTTTGTAATTACAGAGAAATTACACACACAAAAAGCCATAAGGAAAATTATTCATAAACTACACTGCTAATTATTATTATTTTAATTAAGCAAGCTACACAAAACATCCAATGGAATTGCACAAGTTACACAGAGACAACAAGCAAACTACTCAGGAAGGCTGAACTACACAAAAACTACACATCAACACCGAGAAACCCATCCGGATCAGTGCTTCATGTAATGTTTAAAAGATGGCACATTATTTTAAATTAAAAAATAATAGTAAAACTTTTTGTTTACTTTCCCTGGGAGATTAACACAACGGACACGCACATGTGCAGCAGATTTAGACTGTTCTAATGAATGCGATGAAAAAAATGGATTGATGGACGGACATGTGGAAACAGGGAAGTAAATTCTCCTCAGGGATGTTCACAGGAAAGGCTTCAGGACTTTATCTCAATGAGTCAATGAATCAAGCCTGAACCTGAACACTAGGACGGCGCTATTGGAGCGTCTCCTTTGGTGGAGATGAAGACATTTTTATTTTGCTTATACTTTATTATTTGAACTTGGCTGATTTATTGTTATTTAATAATCATTAGAGTTAAAATTTGTAGGCTGACATAAGTAATAGGCATGCAGATGTTTCATATTTACCGTATATCATATATCATTTTAAAAACATGACAATGCCACATGCAGTATTTTCACAGTATGGACTTGTTGCAATTTGTTCTAATCTAATATAATATAATCTAATCAAATCTAATGTAATCTAATCTAATCTATATACTGTAACAAATTATTCTTGCAATAGTAAACACATCATGTTTTTTTCTTGCTCTAATTTAAAACAGTTAACATTTACATTAGTGTGACATCTATGAGCATATCCTGGACTATTAACTCTCATTTATTTACTTAATTTAATGTATCTGCATCATGCTAATGTTCACAAATGAAAATGTTAAATTTTCATAAATTAAAGTGTAAAATTTTAGGTTTTGACCCATTCATTCGATAATTTCACCAAGTCTATAGTGTTTGTTTATGAATCGTAGTTGGATCAACTTTTTGGTCTTCAAATGAAACAAATCAGAGAAAACTTGATGTGAGCATTAAGGTATTATCATAAAAGCCACGCGTATTGTGTGACCATGTACCTGGTGAACCTTCACACATTTCTCATGTGGTCATTTAGTGAAGCAGAATCTGAAGAAGATTTGATAGAACAGAGTCTCCATGTTAAGCAAGTGGCTGAGGTAACGTATTGTAAGGCACAGTATTTAATTGCCTCCTGTTCGTCATTCTCATGTTATACTGTATATGAACACTGACGGAAATAAAAACGATTTGTCCATAGAGTGCTGTGTCAAGAGAATGTATGGGTTCTGTCAAAAGAGGATAAAATAAGGTCTCTTAAAGCAACTAATGAAAGTTTTTTCAAGATTGAACAGAATTAGAGCCACTTTGGTGAAGTATATGAAGTGCAACAATAAGCAGACTGAGAATGGTTGAAGGATCTTCTTCTTCTTCTTTGTTGTTTAATTGCAGTTGGAACCCAGTAGTCTACATTACCGTTGGTCTTATTCTCCCTCATCTTCCTGTCGTCTTTTCAGACCAGCTGTCCCTAAAAACATCTGAACTTCCTTCCCTGATCTTGTCTTGACTTGCTCTGTGTCAAAGGTGCCTACATTGTTCTACATTTTTCAATGTGAAGGAACCCATGTAAATTTGGTTAGTGTACTACGCACTGTAATTTTTTCTTTTATGCCATAATTTTTTTATGATTTGCTAACACTCCTGAGGTAAATGTTGATGTTCTTGATTGTTCTGTCATACCTCCACTATTGCACTAGCCTCAGGCTTTAGACATTTATTTATTCAGAGTACTATGGAAGTCCATTGACAACCTAAAATATGAATTTATGTTTCAAATTTTTGATGGTTTTATTATTTTAACATTATATATTACACTTTTTTTTTTGACCAATAACTAAATAAACGTACGGGGGAAATTTTATACACTACTCACAATATCTAGTTAGGGATATTGTTATTTACATGAGTTGGAATGAAATAAGTAAAAGTTCCCTTTGATATTACTAATAATGTACACTACTGTTCAAAAGTTTGGGGTCACTTGCAAATTTCTTTGTTTTTGTTTAGTGATTTTTTTTCTACATTCTACAACAATACTGGGGATTTCAAAACTATAAAATAACACAGATCATCCTGCTTCTCCCCCCCTGATATTAGGATATTAGTTATTTATAATTTTTAAAGTAATACATTTTATATAAAAATCATATATCTAACAAAAAATTATAGCAAAAAAAAAAAAAAAAAACCCAGATAGCACAGGTACGTTGCGGAGACGTCTGCTAAAGAGCGTTTCATCTGGTAAACATTGCGTTCGTTTTTTTATAGTCGTATTTTGATCGTCTGTAGATCGCCTGTTTGAGCTGTTAAATGATACATCGTCTTTA
>JAQQZS010000013.1:867068-880077 GCA_030068045.1 Platyallabes tihoni | reverse complement strand
AGCGTTTGTCGATCATAGACATACAGTGCATCAACATTTAGAATAACAATAGATAAAAACAACATAAAAACAATCAAAGCTCAGATAGACAGACAGCTGGCCACACACACTGGCGCCATCTTGTAGGCGCCAAATGTAATCAACAGTATTTTTAAAAGTTTTATTGTTCTTGTTTTAATGTTATTTTGAAGTAAATGAAACGGTAATAGCTAAAATAGTAAAATGAATAGTTAAAATATTAACAAGGGGAATGTTTGTCATGTGGGAATTATAAGATTTGTATTGAAAACTTCTAACTAAAAAGTGGCAGCTGGCACGCCTAAAAATAGATGCAGGATTATTTTTTTATTGTCTAAATAAAAATACTTTTATAAACGTGGGCTATTGTTGTTTACTTTCTCCTCTTTAATTTCCTATGTAGTCTAATCAGTGCTCAACCGCACGCATAAAGTCTTCTAGAGCACGGAGGAATTTTGTTGTACTAAATAATATTTATGCAGTATAATGAGGGCCTCTTATTTCTATTTATCCTGGGTTGTTCTTTTAGTGTTACTGTGTTTGCTTTACAATGTCTGACAACATTCAAATGCAAATACTGTAATTCACCCCTACCCAGGTGTGAATCAGCTGTTCTCACTTATACATTCAGAAAAACTGAAATGCATCTCCTCACACTTTAAAAGCTTCTTTGATCTGAGGCTCTTCTGAAGACTTGCAGTGATTCAGGCTTCTTTTTAAATTTGTGTAAATTTAATCTTCTGGATCCTAGATTTTAAAGTTGACATTGTGACCATTTTTAATCCCTGGAATGGAAGAAATTGAGATTTTCCTTATGATAGCACAAATTGCATTGTTTTTAATCACTCTATACACAATAATATTCTTTGGTATTTTTATTTTTTTTTACAACGGGGATGGGGCTAAGAAACACGTATCTCGGTTTATTAATCCTCGTGCCTGATTTAGTAGTCAGATAGGCGGCACGGACTTCTGCAGGTATGCAAAGGGACGGAGCCAACCTATTCAGGCCGGTTGGCGATAATTAATGTTAATAAGATCTTGTGCTTGCTCCGCATTATAAAATCAAGGCGCGGAGTTTAGTCCAAGGTCCGGGAAGTACGTGATGTGGTGGAGAGTAGGAGACTAGTATACGAGTGGGGTGATGTGACGCGCCCAGGGCCTTTAAAAACGGAATTCCGCCCTTTGATCCCCGCGAGAAAAAGCTGCGCGAGCTCCAGCGGTACCTTCACTCCCGCACCGAGTCCGCCTTTGCAGCCCTGCTGCCGAAGAGGCGAAGGCCGCGAGGACGTTTGCGTTAAGTTTTTGCGTTTGCATCAACGAGGACTCCCGTCGGCTATCGATAGTGGAAGAAGCGCTGTCACGAGGGAGCATGCCCCCAGACCTGCACATGCACAACCTTCATCCCTTCCCAATTCTTTCCATCCTCCCTCCTTTAACCCTTTCCTTCCCAATTTTACCTAAATAAATGACCCTTTTTCCCGTAAGACCTCGCCTCGTGTCCATGCTTTATGGTGCCACCCGTGCAACATGGGTCGAACCTGTTACAGATCATAAGAGCCTACTGCATTTAATTCTTGTAATAACGCAAACACACAAGCGGGGATGAATGCCCGACATCTGCTGACGCAGTAGAACGTCCTGACAATGTTTTAATTTTATGGTCATTTATTTCAGTTAATAAATCTACTACAAATTTAAATAATACAAAATAAAACAAAACCCTACACGCATAGCTTTTCTAAATGCATGTGATACAATCTACAGGCTCACTGTGTTAACGTTTATTTGACTTAAATTAGATCCTAATAAGATTTAATTTCATTAGTTTTCATTTTCATTACACTTGTATTGTAATTTTAGTACTATGATTATGAATTCGTTTAACTACAATGTTTCACTTGATTTTATCCGCTACTACGTGCAGCTCTAAAGGAGCTGTGGCTCGTTAATCCTGGATAGAATGAACTAAGGCCTGAGGCGTCAGTCTACAGTTATATAGCGCCACTCACCGGTAAAATCCAACAAACGCACAAACCCAAATGCTGCCACTGTGCGCCGTGGCGGTAAAACCAACATTCCAATTGGGTACCTACTGTAACTTTCCAGATCCCTCCCTTCAGTTCGCTTCAAGGCCCACGCCTATGATATCGGAGACCATGAATTACTGGCAGTCAAGCTCGCCCTTGAGGAATGGAGGCACAAAAGAAACACGTTGTGTGGACTGACCACAAGAACCCTGAATACTTAAGATCCGCCAAAAGACTCAACTCACATCAAGCATGCTGGTCATTGTTCTTCCCATGCTTACAGTTCACACTGTTCTATCCCAGCAGTTCGCCACCCCTTGTGGCCACTACCCGATTGGAAGTGGAGAATGTGGTTCTACAGTCCCTTGAAGAGCCAGGCCCAAGCAATGGTTCTCAAAGTCTGCCAACTTTATTCCATTACCCAAACTCCCATCTACCAAAGAAAACACTAAACTTTCACCTACATGAGCTTTCTATGGACATAATCTCAGAAAGAGGCCCTAGTTCACAGCAGAATTTTGGAAGGCCTTCTGTGGTCTTATCAGGCCACACCTAGTCTCTGGTCTGGTTTTCACTCTAAAAACAACTGCCAAACTGAGCGGATGAACCAGGAGCTAGAGAAGCCAATGAGGTGCATGGTGATTGGGCTCATAACTCGCTTCCCACTTCCTCCACTGGAATGTCCCCTTTCCAGTGTTGTCTCAGCTACCAACCACCACTGTTCCCCACCCAGGAGGAAGAAGTCTCGGTCCCCACAGCTTAAGCCTTTGTTCGCCACTGCAGAAGGACATGGCAATCTGCTCTTACCCAGTTACAACATCAGTACCTTTAGCAATTAGCTCTACCAGCATAAAGCTAATTGGCATCATTTAGCCGCCCTAAGGTACCACGTCGACCAAAAGGTCATGCTCTCTACTCGCGACATCCCACTCAAGACAACATCTAAGAGGCTTTCACCAAGATTCATCGGCCCATTCACCATCACCCGCATAATCATCCCATGTTCTGTCAGACTGGCAGTGACATTGCCCATGTGCCCAAGTTGATCCTACCTTCCATGTCTCCCAGATCCGTAGTCTTCTGACTCACAGATGTGGACAAGGCCTTCACAGTTCGGCAACTTCTCAAGTCCCGCCGCTGCGGACGTGGTCTTCAGTACCTGGTGGACTGGGAGGGCTATGGCTCAGAAGAAAGAAGTTGGGTACCAGCCAAATTTATACTATTATAAGGCCGGTTTCTGATTACTGAGTTCCCCAGACTCCACTTGAGGCACCTGCTAGAATGATTAAAGTATTTGGATGTGGACTTTAATTTAATTTTATAATTTAGAGTGTTGACGTGCCTCCACCGAACATTGCACTGGTGTGCTAAAAGCCGCAGACTGTTTAAGAAGCTCACTGCAGTACGGTGTGTGATGGAGTGTTCGGAAAGACCTTACAGGAGCTCATCCGGTGGAACCTGCCACTGGGCTCCGACTGAATCAGCGCAGCTCATCACTGAGCTTAACGTATAAGCGAATCAGCCCATCCAGTTAGCAAAGCCCTGAAAGCAACTTAGGGTTTTCTGAATACTTAGGTCAGTTTGTTTTTCCAACTAAACAACAAATGCCTAGGTGTATTGACCCAATAGCTCAGCCCTGTTAAGTGTCCTAACTCTCTCTCTCTCTCTCTCGCTCAAAGTCATAAAAGCAGAGAACTTTAGAAACTTTAACAAATATTGGTGAAACATGTACAAGGGACCTACCAAGCCAAGGCCAAAGCAGGTCACTAGGATGACTGATAGGCATCCATTTAATCTTGAAGACACATCTAGAAACATTTTAATTGGTGTTTGGTTGCCAATCCTACCAGCTGAGAAATCAAAACTGTCATGGTTATTGAGGAAATTTTAATAACAACCACAGCCCTGTCATCGAGAAATCACCATTACAAAATCCATTGTTTAGGAGCATCCTTCTTCTAAATCAAACTTAATAACTAAAAAAGTGGGTGAAGAAAATTGATATTGAAATCATTCTTCAACCATGAAAGTAGATTCCATTTTGTCTTTCTCCCTCAGCTTACCATTAGCTCTAACCCTTACTTACAAAAAAAAGAGAGAACTGTCTTTTATAGGAAAAGTGGAAGCAGCCTGTTAGTACTCCATCCCTTGCTCTGTGTTGTTCTTCTTTTCTGCCTCTGTTCTCTAGCTGTGCTACCTGTCTGTGACCACTAGTTCTTCCCATAGAGACTCCCAGTTAATCACATGCTCACCAGAGGATCACAGTTGCAGAGAACCACACTCAGCATCAGCCCCCAATTGACTCTGCACACTTACACATCCGTTTGCCTTGTCTGTTTTGTTTTATTTTGTTTTTACTTCTTTAAGTCTGTGTCAGTCATAGGTGTAGAATTCCCCAAAAAAACATGTCTCGTCCCACAGACCCCATCAGTCACTGGGAGCATCTGAAGGCATGGCAAGTGTTGCGACCGACAGGCTTGTACCTAAACTTGAATTGGTGGCTCAGGAGCGATGGGAAGGGCATGACGAGGTAGAGGAAGGTGCCAAGGAAGCAATCACCAGGCTGCAAAACATCCTGGCAGCTACTACCCAAGAAAGGGAACAAGGCAAAGCAGATGGTGATCTCTCCGATAGACTACAGTATGCAGAAGAGCTACTGGAAAATGCCATGGCTGACTTCAAGAATAAAAATGGCAGAATTAAAGCCCTTGAAACTCACCTGGATGAGGCAAGGAATGAGATTATCTGCCTCATGCGACAGCTGGACTATATTAAAGAGGAGTCCGACAGTATCAGAGAGGAATAAAGGGAACCTCAAGCATTCCCATGAATTGGGTCATGAGCTGCCAGAAACACGACAGGCACCCATCTCATTCCTGCCAAGCAGGATCGGCTCTGTTCCTGAACCGAGGTGGAAGAGGTGAAGGGGTCGTGCTGAAACACTTTCCAGCTTCCTCCAAAGAACCCTACCTCATGGAGAAATACAGGGTTCCCTTTCAAAAGTTACACTTGATGCTGCATGAAAATGCTATGGGAACATCTTTGTTCTACCGGTTTGTGAAGCATGTGTGTATCAAACATGCCAAATTTTGGTTTATATAACCTAGGTCAGGTGCCAGCATCTGATGAGGTGCACCTGCAGGTTATAAATAGGAATGAACTGGAAACATCCTCAGGTCTTTTTGTCTTCAAGGACTGCATTATGTTTGCGTGTGTGTGTGTGTGTGCAAGCGAATATACAAACAAAAGAAAGAAAGTGTTAGATAACTCACCAATATGGCAGCGTTCGATAGGAGATGTGTGCCTCCGTGTGATTCAATTCAAGATTCAAGATTCAAAGAACTTTATCAATTCCAGAGGGAAATTTCTTATGCTCGGTTACAGGTGCTCACAGTTGTTAACTAAGGAAAGGTAATAAAGGTAATAAATAATAATAATAATTTAAAAAAGGATCCTAAAACATTAAGTACCAACAGCGTGTTTTTTGAAACGCTGCACTGCTTGGGAGATCTTGGTGTGTGCATCCTCCCATACTTTTTCCGCTTTTTTGAACCACTGGTCCACCATGGGTACATCGGTGGGAGTGGCATCCCAGGGACATAGCGGGGGTTGATACCCTAGCACACACTGAAACAGCGTTAGGCCGGTGGCGGAGTGACGCAGAGAGTTTTGTGCGTATTCCGCCCAGGTTAAGCAGTCTGCCCATTCATGTTGTCGACTGCTGCAGTATGCTTTAAGATATCTCCCGAGTTCTTGGACAGTCTGCTCTGCCTGTCCATTAGACTCGGGGTGATAGCCTGAGGTTAGGCTAACTGTGGTCCCCAATTTCTGGAAGAAAGCTTTCCAGACCCTGGCGATGAATTGGGGACCCCGATCTGAAATAATATCTTCGGGGATGCCGTAGCTACGAAACACTGTAGTGAATAGGGTTTCTGCTACCTGGATGGCTGACGGAAGGGAGCGAAACGGGATGAATCTGCACCCCTTTGAGAATCTATCTACGACCACGAGTATCGTGGTGTACCCTTTCGATACAGGCAGATCTGTGACAAAGTCCACTGCAATGTGGGACCACGGTCTGTTTGGTATTGGTAGGGGTGTTAATTTTCCAATTGGTAGACTACGGGGGCTCTTCGTAGTCGCACATACAGCGCAAGACAAAACTACCTTTTTCACGGTTTCCCACATTTTTGGCCACCAGAACTTTGGTTCTAGTAGGTGATGAGTTCGTGTGACGCCGGGGTGTCCAGATGCTAGGCTCGTATGAGCCGCGATCGTCACTCGTTCGCGCAGTCGCTCCGGCACGTAGGTTTGATTCGGAGGACAGTTCCTAGGCGTGGGATTGGACCACGCCCACTGAACTATCTCCGACTCGAAATCCCACGTGATCGGCGCCACTACGAGTGACGATGGCAGGATAGGCTCTGGAGTTAAATTGGGCTCCAGCGACGGGTAATAGCAGGATAGCGCGTCCGCTTTTATATTTTTCGATATGTAATAATAAATTGGAAACGCGTGAAAAAAAGCGCCCATCGGGCTTGACGTGAGTTTAGTCTTTTTGCTTTTTGGAGGTACTCTAGATTCCGATGATCTGTGAGCACCGTGAATGAATGTTTCCCCCCCTCCAGCCAGTGTCTCCACTCCTCTAACGCCGCTTTTACTGCTAGCAGTTCTCTGTTACCGATATCATAATTTCTCTCGGCAGGTGTTAGTTTCCTAGAGAAAAAAGCGCAGGGATGGAGTTTCTCGGTGTGGCCATGGCGTTGTGACAGTACAGCCCCTATGCCTACTTCTGACGCATTGACCTCCACTACAAAGGGCTTCTCTGGGTCAGGTAATTTTAATATAGGCGCTGTGGTAAATGCAATTTTGAGGCGCTGAAACGCGTCTCGCGCTTCCTTGGGGAACTCGCGAAGGTGTTTCGGTTTCCCTACTAACAGTGATGTAAGGGGCACTGCCACAGTACTGAAGCCCCGAATGAACCGCCTATAAAAATTGGCAAACCCCAGGAATCTCTGTAGCGCCTTAACTGACGTCGGTTCCGGCCATTGTTGCACCGCCGCTACCTTGGTCGGTTCCATCTCGACCCCCAGTGGCCCTATGTGATAGCCGAGAAATGCCACCTCCCTCTTGTGAAAGGTGCATTTCTCTGCCTTCACATAGAGCCCGTGTTTGCGCAGACGACGTAGGACGGCTGTTACATGAAGAACGTGTTCGGAATATGACCGTGAATATACCAAGATATCATCTAAGTATATTATCACAAAACGGTTAAACATATCTCGGAACACGTCGTTCATGAACCCCTGAAACACCGCAGGTGCGTTTACCAGTCCATATGCCATTACATTATATTGATAATGACCAGATGTAGTGCTAAACGCAGTCTTCCATTCATCACCTTTACGCACACGAACGAGATTATATGCGCTGCGGAGGTCGAGTTTGGTGAAAATGGAAGCGCCTCGGAGCTGATCGATCGCGGCCGGTACCAGGGGCAGTGGGTGCTTATATTTTATGGTTACTGCATTGAGCCCTCTATAATCAATACAGGGACGTAAGCCCCCCCCCCTTTTTTCTCTATGAAAAAAAAACCTGCTGAGGCGGGAGACGTGGACCTGCTGATGAGCCCCTGCTGGAGTGCCTCACTCACGTAATCCTCCATTGCCCTGGTTTCAGCCACTGACAATGGATAAACACGCGAGCAAGGAGGTGCTTTCCCCGGCAACAGCTCAATCGCGCAGTCCGACGGACAGTGAGGGGGAAGTCGTGCAGTTGCCCTAATACTAAACACATTTGTAAATCGCTTGTACTCTGATGGTATATTAGTTGTTACTTGGGCATTTGGACTTTCAATGGTAGTAGTTTGGACCGTCAATGTAGGCGGTGTACATAATTTAGTGCATCTCTGGGACCACGAAGTGACGCATGAGTTCGTCCAATCAAAATTGGGATTATGGGCGCTCAGCCATGGAAGACCGAGCACGACGGAATGATCAGACCGAGGTAGCACAAAGAATTTCAACTCCTCCGTGTGACCGGGGAACGTTAATCGGAGGGGCACGGTAATTAATTTAACAGGCGAATGTTCCAAATCACGACCATCTAGAGCCTTTATTGATATCGGATATGGAAGCTTCGACACGGGAGCTTGCAGCGAGGAAATTAGAGTAGAAGAGATGAAGTTACCAGCCGCCCCAGAATCTATCAAGGGAAAAACAGATAACACAATTATTATATGCCAACTGTGCTTTTAAACAAAATGGGTGGTGAGTGCGAGGTGGTGTGAGTGGAGTTACTTTTAGTAACTGGCAGTCCTTAACTCGGTGACCTTTCCCCCCACAGTACAAGCACAACCCCGATGCTACTCGTCGTCTCCTCTCGGCGGAGGAGAGGCGGGAAGTACTTACATCCATAGGCTCTGGCCGGCTCGGTTCACTCGCTACGGGGGGAGGTCTGTGGGGCTGCTCATAGTTCCGTGTCGGGGCCGATCTAGTTTGATCGTGAGATTTATGGTTTCGTCCAAGGAGAAGCCGACATCCCGGCACGCGAGTTCGAGCTGTCTCTCAGGTTGGAGTCCATTCCGGAACCGGGCGAGGAGGCTCTTCTCGCACCAGCCACTCTCCGCAGCCATTACACGGAACTTTACCGCGTATTCTGCCACCGGGTTGTTACCTTGATGCAGCCTCATCAGTTTTTGTTCCTCCGAGCGTCCTTGATCTGGATGATCAAACACGGCCTTCATTGCCTCGATGAAGCTGTGGTAGCGGTAAGTAAGCTCCCCGTCTGTGCTCCAGATGGCCGTCGCCCAGTCCATGGCTGGCCCTGTGAGCTGCTGGATGAGGAAGCGGATCTTTTGTGGTTCCGTCATGTCCGGATAGTCCATTAGGTACAACTCACAGGCCATAATGAACCGCTTGCACCCCTCCGGATCACCGGCATATCTTTCCGGGGGGGCTGAACGGGGTGGAGACGGCGTAGAGCGTCTTGATGTTCCCGCGGGTGACACGCCTGGCAAGGCGAGTTGCTTCACGCAGTGGGTGAGGTCGCTCACTGCTCGTGCCAGGCTGTCGATCTCCTTCTGCTGCAACCGAACATAGTGCACAGGGTCTCCTCTTCTGGCAGGGGGTCACCTGCGGCGTCCTGGAAGGTCCGTCCATCTGTCATGATGTTGAGTCAAAGGGCGGACGCAGATGCAGTTTCTTTACCCAGTTCTTTCTTGAAAAAACACACGCCACTCAAAACCAAGGGATTGCAAACAAAACAAAAAAAACAAGACTTGTGAGTCTCTCTCTCTCTTCTCTCTGTGGCGTTAATCCGTGTTTCCGTCTCTGTGGTTTTCTGGGTGCTCAATCCTGGGAAACATGTAAACAGTTCTTTTATCAAATATATTTCTCGAGGTGCATTTGTGAAACAAGAACACGATGGTGGACGGACAGGTGTCTACGGGGTCGGCTGGTTTAAGTAGGGAGACACAATAGGACACACAGGTGATTCACATCAGGTACTGACAATGGGAGACATACGTACACAGACACACCAGGGGGAGACAAAGCGACGGCTCAGTAATCCGGGGAGCTGGATCTTACTCCCAGAGGCTGTGGTGGCCCAGATGTTACAATGGGTAATATAATTAATGTGATAGATCTCGTCTTCTTTAAAATGGAGCCGTGGCGCATTCCTGGAGTTCACGTGCTGATCTGGCAGATGCGCATAAGACGGAATCCCCCCTTCTTCTCACGCTCTCGCCGGATCAGGACGTTTTAGCGTTCACTTCTCAAGCGCGCTCTGGCGCTTCTTGTGAATGGGCAGAAGAAACTTCCTCTCTCGCTTCCGCGGAAATGGAGATAGCCACCTCAGAGCGCTCCTCTAATGATGACATCATGAAAGACATCATCCCAACCATAGCTCACCAACCAATCAACATCAATGTGATTTCCTTTTGCTGGTGGCAAACCACCGAGAAGAACTCTCGACGTAACGCAAGTAAACAAACAAAGCTTAATATTTTGCTAATAATTGCGTGATCTAAACTAAACAGTAAAATTAATCCCAAGGCTCTGCTCTTGTGACTTTCTCAGATCCAGTACTAGAAATTCGGGGACTTCCTTGAACTCCATTAAATTTCACCCTCCAAATTGTTTGTATGTCTGTGTATGTGTGTGTGTGTAAGTAGCGGAGTTTCATGTATCGTAGAGTAGTTCAATATTGCTTCTTTATACAGAACTGTTGTCTTGGTCATGTATTTTAAAGTTAAAACATTTGCCCAGATCTTACTTTACCTTGCTCATGAATATAAAAGACTAGATTTTGTATTATTATCGTTGGCCAAGTGATAAGCAGAATTTGTAAGATAAACTAAATCATGCTAGATGGTGGACAGATATAAGATAAAGTGTATGCTATAAATTGTAAATCAATTAATTAAATTAACCCGAATATTTAAAGATTCGATTTATCTCATACAAAAGCTGGTCTCCCTGTAACTGTCAGATCAAATGAGCTAGACTTGTTCTTGTATTCCCAGACAGGAGTTTGTCCTCCAGCTCTCTCTTCCTAATGTATTTTTACAGAATATTTGTATAAGGTATTTATATGAGGTAAACATTAAAAATACCCAGTGCTAGTCCCAAGCCCGGATAAAAAGGGAGGGTTGCTTCAGATAGGGTATCTGGTGTAAAACCTGTGCCAAGATGTGTGGGTTGATGGTCCACTGTGGCGACCCCTCTACAGAAGCAGCTAAAAGACTAACAACAACAACAAAAAAATAAGGATAACGATTCAATAATTTGCCACATATAAATGATTTGAAATAATTTTTCTATTCTAGTAAGGAATCTGGGGGCAGAGCATAGGGTCAATCTGTTATCGCTCCTCGCTCACTCTGCAAGTCCAGGATCCATAAGCAAAGAAAAGAGTTGTGCAAGCGGGGTTATGTGCCTCAGAGACTTTAAAGGCGAGTCTTGGCTTGTGTCAATGGCAGAGGTCATCATCATCGATGCAGCTCTTCCTCCATCATGCCACTCCGGCCGCCGCCTTTCGCCAGCCTTGTTCCCACATGCCAGCTGGGCACTGCCAATGGACCTACACGTTTCCTCCCCTTTTATCCTTCCTATCTTCTTTAACCCTTTCCTACCCCATTTTAACTAAATAAAACCCATAAGACCGCCTCGTGTCTATGTGTCTGTGGTGCCACCCTGCAAAAGGGTTAAACCCGTTACAATACATTCTTTTTAAAAGTCATATTATTACTCTATTGTTAAATTATATATATATATTTAAATTTGTTTAAAAGGCAACATTCTATAGCCAAACTAAAAGTTTAACAAAACAGGAATGCTTTCTCATAAATTCCCTAGAGTTGTACAGAGATAAGTAGGAACTCTCTAGAACTTATAAGCACCATAGTAAATGTTATATAGAGTCCTATTGCATGCCTACAGAACTGAGTAAAAGTTGAACAAAACATCTCAGGTATCTCAAACCAAATAATTTATACAATCTCTCATGAATTTGTATAGTGCTTCAGGAATAATTACTGAGTGAGGATGGGGTGGACGTTCCTTACTTTGCACTATATTAATTAGTGTATATATAGCTGTTGCCAACAACAGCACACAGCCTGACATTGACTCCTACTGTTTCACAGCATGTTTTCTGGTCAATAGTAATGTCAGAGATGGTAAGTGTTTTCTTTTTCTTTTTTAACCTGTATTTCAGCATGCTTAAACACGTCTGTGATCAGCCACACTAATAAAGTTTGTCATGTTTATACACAAGTCATATTTAAATCTCTTGCACTTTTTTCCTCACCAGGAAAGACATGGTTTAACAAGTCTAATGTGAGTGACATCACATAATTGCGTGTGCTTTTTTTAAACATAAGTATTGGCACCCTTTATGAACATTAGCAAACAATTACTTCTGAAACTTACATTTTCCCTGCTAGGGATAGAACTTATTTCATTACTTCATCTCCATATGATAAAAAGATGGAAAAAAGAAATCTTTTTAAAATGATGTTTAAGAAATACAAAATTATGTATTAAAATTATTATGTATACAAAATGTAATAATTATATTTTAATAATTTACCTGCAACAATAATATGAAGCAGGAGAAACTAAGTGCTATACAATAGACAGTAAAAATGCAGATTTTCTAAGCACTTTTGCTAGAAGCAACAATAGATAATGATAATAATAATAACAATAACAAAAAGAATAATTATTTTTTTTATGGCTTCAAATATTTACTTGCATTTTTGCCTCACATTTTAGAAATTTAACCGAATTGAATAAACAATGCGAGCTCTCTTCTAACAATTTCCTGCTGCTCTATTTGCTGCCAGCTGTGAGTTACTGCTTAACTTCATCTTATGTATTTATTGATTTATTGATGTTTTTGTTAAATAGTTTATCTAAACCTGGTTATTGTAGAATTTACAGACAATGTTCTAATATATATATATATATGTTTTTTTTTTTATCAGTAGTATTATTTGTGGCGGTATGGTGGTGTAGTGGTTAGCACTGTCGCCTTGCACCTCCAGGGTTCAGGTTCAGTTCCCAGCCAGGCTCAATTCCCGTCTCTGTGTGCATGGAGTTTGCATGTTCTCCCTGTGTTTGGGGACTTTCCTATGGTTTCCTCCCACAGTCCAAAGATACGCAGATTAGGTTAATTGGTGGTCCCAAATTGCCCATTGTGTGTGTGTGCCCTGCGATGGATTGGCACTCTGTCCAGGGTGTACCCTGCCTCGTGCCCTCAGCCTCCTGGGATAGACTCCAGGTCCCTGTGATCCTGAATACAGGATAAAGCGGTATAGACAATGAGTGAGTATTATTTGTGATGTTTATGGTGATTTTGACAAAATCTGATGTAATACATTCATTCATTCATTAATTTTCTATACCGCTTAATCCTGTGTTCAGGGTCGCGGGGGACCTGGAGCCTATCCCAGG
>JAQQZS010000013.1:787863-792899 GCA_030068045.1 Platyallabes tihoni | reverse complement strand
CTGCCTCGTGCCCGAAGCCTCCTGGGATAGGTTCCAGGCCCCCCGCGACCCTGATCATAGGATAAAGCGGTATAGAAGATGAATGAATGAATGTACAGTAGACTTGTTCATTTGATTTTTGGTTCTAGCAAAGTAGCAGTCCACTAGCAAAAATGTTTTTGATACAAATACCTAATTTTAGTTTTATTTAGTGTCTACAGTGTACTTGAAAAAAATAGAGTATTGTGAAGTTATTTTCCTTTATTTAAAAAGTGAAATTCATATTCTAGATTCATAGCATGTAATATGAAATGTAACTTTTAATTATGATGATTACAGCTTACAGTGCATGTAAAATAGAAATCCAGTATCAAATTATTAGAATGTTGACCAACAAAAATCTTGAGTTTGATTAAGTTATTATTCATACAGTATAAATCCTATGGATCCGTCTCCAGTTCAATATGTTTATGAGGAAGACATCAGTTGTCCAGAACTGAAGATGGACAACAACACCGTAATTTTGTGCTAATGGAGCCCCAGCTAAGCTTTGCATGTATAAATAAACATACTTTTTATCTAATGATCAGAATTTCTGATTGATATTAATGAATCTAATATTTTAAGAGGCTTGATTTTTTTGTTAGCACTGTCGCCTCCAGTGTCCGGGTTCGATTTCCGGCCAGACTTGATTCCCGTCTCTGTGTTCTCCTTGTGCTTGGTTGGTTTCCTCTTGGTACTCCGGTTTCCTCCCACAGTCCAAAGACATGCAGGTTAGGCTAATTGCCGTTCCCAAATTGCCTGTAGTGTGCGAATGAGTGCATGTGTGTGCCCAGCGATGGATTGGCACGCTGTGCCGGGTGTACCGCCGCCCCCCCCCCTCCCCCCCCCCCTCATCATGCCCTCAGCCTCCTGGTATATGCTCCAGGCCCCCCGCAACCCTGAATACAGGATAAAGCGGTATAGACCGTGAGTTAGTGAGTGATTTTTTTATTTTCATGCAGTAAAATGTAATCCTTGGAATAAAAAT
The DNA here is from genome assembly GCA_030068045.1 of Platyallabes tihoni. NCBI lineage: Eukaryota > Metazoa > Chordata > Actinopteri > Siluriformes > Clariidae > Platyallabes > Platyallabes tihoni. Next base: position 791,890 of record JAQQZS010000013.1, on the reverse strand, counting down.
GAAGCCCTAAAAATTACAAAAGTAAATTCACTTTCATAAATTCAGATTTCTCGAGATGCACTGTAGATAAATTTATGATTTATTGCTAAATTTCGAGTGAGTGTGGCCAGAGCTCAACATTAATTTTTTATGCACTGCTGTTTTAGGAACTTTTAACTGCAAGTTAATTTGTAATTTTAAGCCAGTGACTGTAGGTGTAAGGTTTGAACAGAAAGTCTAAATGTTTTGTTTTGTTTTTCTTACAGGATACAAGCTCTTCAGATGACTTTGTTTCCGAATCCAGTCTCGATCTGGAAAGTGATTATGTGTCGTCAAACTCCCCTTCCTCAGGAGATGAGGACAGTTCTCCTAATCGTGCTGTGAAGAAATTCTGCCGCAAAAGAGAGCCACACACAGCTACTCCAACCAAAAACCAAACTGATGTAGAAAAACATCGCCGCAACACAGACACCAGAGACCGGAAACTCGATTACAATACATTACTGATGCTGTGGGTAAGTCACACGTTACAGTTAAAATCTGTTCAAAGGGACCAAAAAGACAGTGGGACAAGCAACACTATTGTATGTACTGTAAAAAACCACAAAGTAAAATGGCACGCCATCTACAGCAGAGACATGGCAACGAAAAAGAAGTGGCCCTTGCAATGTGTCTTCCACCAAAATGAAAAAAGCGGTGCCAGATGTTGGAGCAACTTCGTAGGAAAGTCAATTACTGTCACAACATTGAGTTGTTGCAGAAGGGGCAAGGTGAGATAGTGACATACAGACAACCCTCAGAAGATGCAAATCCAGAGGACTACTTACAGTACCATGTAGCATTTGTTATGGGTTCTTCTTAAAAGATGAATTATGGAAACACGAGAAACTGTGTCGGCGAACAGTGAGTCAGAAGTTAAGTCCAAGAAATAAAGGACTCCAAGCTGCTGCTTCATCTCTGATTCCATATAAAGGGCAGGTATCACAAAGGTGCTCAAACATCGTTAGCAGAATGATAATTGATAAAGTCTCCCTTGCAGTAAAAGAAGACTGCTGGAGAAACATGGGAGCGATAAATCAAAAGATGGTCATGTTAGTCAAAAGATGAGAGACTAGCTGCCAAGTCTCTAGATTACAAAGTAAAGATGCTGCAAGATGTTTTGGTGACACCTAATTTCTCTTTAGCTGCTGCAGCAGCAAAAAAAAAAAGCTTCTGGGTTCACCTCCTCCAAGTACAGGTATGCCACACCATCTCTTGCTTTAAAGTTGGGGCATTCACTGAAGACTGTAAGTGAAATTCTGATTGGGCAGCATATAAAGGTTGAAGATGAAGTGGCTGCATGCAGAGTACGGAACTTCTTGAACTTGGTAGCTTCAGAGTGGGACTTTTTTGTCTGGCACCATGCGCGAAAAAACAGATGGAAGAGGAAGAAGAGGAAGAGGACAGATGGAACAAAAAATTAATGATTCCACTCACAGAAGATGTGATGAAGCTTCATAAAATATTAAAGTCTACAAAGGAGAAAGGAGAAGGCAAAAGAACCCTAAAGAATACAAGACTCTCAGTGAATGCCTTCTCTCACAAATTATTCTGTTTAACTGAAGGCGGCAAGGTGAAGCAACAAAATTGCCTCTCCAGACATACAGGGACCGATCCACCGAAGAACCCAATGAGGACATTATGCAGTGCCTCTGAAAACTGGAAAAAGACTTGAGTCATGAATTTACCAGGTTGGTAATCAGGGGCAAGAGAGGTCGAAGAGTACCTGTGCTGCTTACTAGGGAGATGACTAAATTGCTTGATTTTCCCATTGAGCAGAGGATTTAGGGCAATGAAATCTTGCATAGTAATGAATATGTCTCTGATTCTCATCTTCGAGGTTCCGACTGTTTAAGGAAGTATGCAGCTGCAAGTGGAGTAAGGAGGCCCGAAACTCTCACTTCAACCCACCTCAGGAAACATATGGCTACGCTCAGTCAGATAATGAACCTTGGAGTTGTATCAACTTGCCAAATTCATGGGACATGATATCCGTGTTCATCGTGAATATTACTGGCTAACAGAGAACACACTTCAGCTTGAAAAGATTAGCAAACTGCTCATGGCAATTGAATTGGGAACTGAGGTCTATAAAGGAAAATCTCTTGATGAGATTGATGGAGGTTTAGAAAGTGAGTATATATTTTTTTTTATATATATTATACAATTTTTTACCAAAGAACGTGGGGATTCATGCTGCGCTTAGTGTTTTGCTGTGTGAAAAGTATGAGAAGAATTAATATTAAGAAAATGTTGTAAGTGTTGTATTAAAACAGTTGCCTTATCTTCAAAAGTAAGAGGTGAACAAGAGTCTGAAGTCAGGGAAAGTGATGCTGAGGTCTTAACTAACTAACTACGTAACTAACTTAACTATCCCTAACCCTTCAAACTTAAATAATTCTTTTGATTGTGTAAAGCTGCTTTGCAACAATGACAATTAAACAAATAAAATTGAATTGAATTGAATTAATTGAATAAGTCTTTGGAACCAGCTCAAGATGGTATGAAGTAGTCAGGGCTGTTCTCTTTATTATATTGTCTTTCTTGTTAAAAAATTGCAGAAAAAAAACAAAAATGTCCATCCTAGATTCCCAGACTTCAAGTTATATCAATATCTTGTTTTGTCCAACCAACAGTCCAAAACCCTGGAGTGGTATGAATATAACTTGAATTCTAGGAGTTTCATTATACAGGCATAAAGATCTCCCACAATTTAAAGGAGCACTGTGGTGGTAGCGAGATGGGGTAGGTTGCATTCGGTAGGTTAGGCTCTACCGTTTTTAGTGCTCTTTTTGAGTTGGACCGGTGAACATTGGGGCTTTGTTGCTCAAGCATATTATAAGAACAACCATTCTGTGGTAGCAACGCAAGAGCTAGAACCATTAGAACACATTTTTTGGTTTTCTAACAGTCCTAGGTCTGCCAGATGATTTTCTTTTCAGTGAATCCAATCTGGTACAAATGCATTTCGACCTAGTATGAAGCGTGTGCAAGACGCTCTCTGCAAAATGTATATGTTAGCCTAAAACAATATTGTTTTATTGTGTTTATGTGCTTTAAATATACACTAAACAATAAACACTGCCTTTTGCAAAGTGAAAGTGAGTTGTGCATGCGCGCTTTTTGATCAAAAGGCTGATAAACGCACGCGCAGAAGGTTCTCTTCTCTCCACAGAGGACCTCTGGAGCTCTGACAGAGTGACCATCAGGTTCTTGGTCACCTCTCTGACTGAGGCCCTTCTCCCCCGATCGCTCAGTTTAGATGGCCGGCCAGCTCTAGGAAGAGTCCTGCTGGTTGTGAACTTCTTCCACTTATGGATGATGGAGGCCACTGTGCTCATTGGAACCTTCAAAGCAGCAGAAATTTTTCTGTAAAAAAATTATATAGACATTTTTTTTTTTAATGTCTTTTGATGGTGCTCAATGTCAACACATTTTTACGTTTTAAATAAGGTATGTTGGCATATTCACGAATCAGGACATTCGCATAGTTAACACTATCAGATAGCCTACTATCAAGAAATTAAATTAATTTTAAGACCATTTAAACCGAGGCATTGCCATGCCTTTCATTGTTTTGTCCCTGTTAAGACATTACAAAAACTATATAAGAAACTTTTTATTATGATTTTTAAAGCAAGATTTTTAAAGATTTTGAGCATCTCATTTCATCATTATGAAAATAATATGAAGCACATACACACACACATTCATCATGAAAGATTTATTGTAAAACAAAATAAAATTCATGTTTGCGTCAGCATTGGAAACAATATTGTTTAAGGCTAACTTATTATACACAATTTTTCATTGTACTTGGTCCGGCTTTTAGATAAAGTGCTTCCATGCGCCATCTGGCGGATATTCAGTGAAGCACAACACATTTATTTAAATTCCCAAATGTTTCTTGTGGGATTTCGCAGCACGGCACGCAACGAATTGTGGCATTTCACAGGGGAAAAACGTGCGTTCTTAATGGCCACATCTTTATATCAGGTTTTGTGAAGAT
>JAQQZS010000013.1:775363-782863 GCA_030068045.1 Platyallabes tihoni | reverse complement strand
TTACTCCGCCCCCAACGGTGCGTGAGCGAGCAGTTCGAAAAAAAAGAGGTCGGCTGGTGTCGTGTGGTTCGGAGGTAACACGCAACCACCCTCTGCCCTCCTGGTTGAATGGTAGTAAATAGCCTTAATGTGAGAGCCCCCCCCTAGTGGCGGGAGGGAATTGAACATGACTAGAATGGGGAGAAAATAGGGAAAAAATAATTTTTAAAAAAAGGAAATATCTGGAATAGCAAATTAAAAATTAAAAATGTATAACGTGTGTGCGTGTGCATGTTTGTGTGTTTTCTCATGCTGCAGGTTGAAGAAGAAAAACTTTTTCAGTCCAATCAGTACAAACACGTCCAAACACTCCTGAGACGACCTCCAGAACAGTATACACTCATATACACACACACACACACACACACACACACACACACATACACACACACACACACACACACCTCGTGTAACCTGTGTGTTTTCTCCAGGTCTGTGCAGAAGAGCTGGTTTAGGAGGAACGTGTACGACTGGGATCCGTATTTTAAATTCCCGAACAGAATGATCGGCACCTCCATCATCTGCCTCATCGGACTGTATGCGGTGTGTGTGTGTGTGTGTGTGTGTGTGTGTGTGTGTGACACTGATTTGGGGTCAGAGCTATGTAGGAGCTCAGGTTGTGATGTCACCAAATAAGCTCCACAATTTTGTACTAATCAAATCTCCTGTTACCACTGAGCAGATAATGGTTGTTGTGGTAACATGAGCTAGCTGACTAGCAGTTGGCTAAAATTAGTGATGCTTTGCTCTGGTAGAAAGTCATGTGGATGTTTCTTAATTGGCATATTCATGTATATCCTGGTATTTTTAATGATGGTGAAAAAACTATTTAGGTTTTTTATAATTATCAACTATTTGTTGTTTTGTGTAAATAATATTTCTGTGCTACATGCTCAGGTAAAACCAGGAGCTTCTCACACTTATTCAATTCAATTTTATTTGTATAGCGCTTTTAACAATTGCAAAGCAGCTTTACACAATCAAAATCTTATCTTTTTTATTGATCTTTATCAACTTATAACTATTATAAGTTGTGTGTGTGTGTGTGTAGATGACTCTGGCAGATTACAGTCTGAGTGGTTATATTTTTCGGAAGCTGATAGCGGTGATCGACTCTCTGGAGGATTTGGCCAAAGTCAGTAATAACACAGAGAATCTCCTGGTTTCTCTGTTACCTCACATCAAAGAGTTCAACCACGTGGCCTGGAGTAAGACTGTCTGTCTGTCTACCTGTCAGTCTGTCGGATGATCAGTTTGTCTGTCTGTGTGGATGACTGTCTGTCTGCCTGACTCTCTGTCTTTATGCCTGTCTGACTGACCCTCTGCCTGTCTGAATGTTTGACTCTGTCTGTCTGTCTGTCTGTTTGTCTGTATGATTCTTTCTGTCTGATTTTCTCTGTCCATCTGTCTGTCTGTAGGAATTTCTCTGCCTGTCTGATTATCTTTGTTGTATGTCTGCCTGAGTGTCTCCCTGACCCTGTTTGACTGACTGTCTGAATGTGTAACTGTCTGTCTGTTTCTCTGTATACCTTTCTGTCTGTCTGCTTGAACATACCTGTCTGTTAGCCACATCTTTGTCTGTCTGTCTGAATGTCAGTTTGCCTGTCTACTTGTGTCTCACTCCTTGTGGCCTGGACTATAAGTGTCTCTCTGTCTCTCTGATTCTCTGTCTCTGCCTCTATGCCTCTGTACTTTTTTGTCTATCTGTGTCTTTGTCTGTCAATTAAAGTGGCCTCGAGTAAAACGAACTGTCTGTCTGTCTGTCTCTTTATCTCTCTGTCTGTCTACTTACACAAAAACACAATAAAGTATAGAAAATAGTACTAAAGTTTTTTGTTTGTTTGTTTGTTTGTTTAGATGCCTGGTTTGCCACCATACTGTCCACCACCCTGACGTCTGTCACGTACACTTTTCATGTATTGGCTTGTTACAGGTATATACAGGAAGACACAATCACACATACACACAGGCTAATTAACTGTTGAACAAGGTCACTGATTAATTGACAGGAAGCACATGAAGAGGTTGTGGGCAGGAAAGAGGAACTTCTTGCCAGAGAAGTTTCACAAACCAAGCTCTGCTGTTAGTGTGGTGAGTAGTGTGGCCATGCATATTTTTATAATAATAATAATAATAATAATAATAATAATAACAATTATAATAATAATAAATAATTAACTCCTCCACCCCAGGCTGCAATTATACGATACTCTGGCTGGCAAATTGCATTCACACTATGGGGTCAGTGAACACACAAAACGACACACACACACACTCATACACACACACACACACACACACACACACACACGCACTGATTAATATTTGATTCTTATGTGTATTCTTTATTCTCCTCCGCAGGTTATCTTATTGTGCACTATGTGCAGTACATGTTCGCGTTGATGTTTGTGTATCTGGTTGTGTTACCGATCCAGAAAGAAGGGTTCCTTCCCTGGTTCTCCAGCCTGGCCACTTTCCTGTGAGCATCCTTTCACTCAGACTAACGGGTTTTGCATTAATGTACCATCCATCAGAAGAAAATCTTTTTGGCTAATGGTGGTATGAGGTGTTTTTGTGGAACTGTAAAAGTTCTGCTGGTTCAGATCTTCCTCTGGGGACTCACCATAAGGTGTGAGGTGTGTGTTTGTTGCAGGCTGATGATCTTTATCGTGATCGCTCTGGTGGTCGTGCAGGTAGTGATGGTTCGGATCTTCTTCCTGCAGGACAAATTGTCACCTGAAGATAAAGATAAACCATTAGCACTCAACAACAGGTAACACACCCTTTATGCCCTCAAGTGTTTGACTCCTCTCATACGAATAATAGTTTTAATTTATGCTTAAGATAATACAATTTGAATTTTCTTTACTGGAGTTTAACAATGTGGAATATAAGTTCCACAATCGTTCCACAAGCCATGTTCAGAGCATCATGTGCCTCTTGAGGAGAAGAAGTTTGAAGTCTTCCTCTTCATCAGATTGTTTGGTGTTTAAGCAAAACACTTGTGCTTCTCACATTGTTTTGACACAAGCCACATCCAGAACTTTTCAAACATCATGATATCATGAGTGACTTAATTTGTTCTCATCATAGTTCACTACACCGTGAACAGGTTGTGGTTTGAACTGATGATTTTTCTTCTTTTTTTTTGCAGGAGAGCATTTAACACTTTCAACTACTTCTTCTTCTTTTATAATGTCATCATGGGGTTGGGCAACTGCATCCTCAGGCTGCTAAATAGTTGCATTGTAGGTAGTTGGCTCGTTCCACGTATTGACAGGACCATCATGCAGCGGGGCTATGAGGCAATAGACCAAGGTACACATATAAAGCCAAAAACTCTTCTAGCTATATGTAGCAGGTAGCATACATGTTTTTATTCACTCTTAAAACATTTACAGCCATTAAGCGGTCTACATAGAAATGGTTCTTGTAGGGTTTTTTTAAAAGGTCATTGTATAATTAAAGAATCTGAAATTGATTGTTCAAATGGATTACTTAAGATATCTTAGTTTCTAACATTCATCTCTCTATGCAAATTAGACACATAATCAATAATGTAACCTGAGGTCATCAGGTGTTCCAAGTCTTTCAACAACAGACACCCTTGCCCAGGCAACCGAGCCGGGGGTGATCAGGTCCCGGCTTGTGCCTAAGTAGCTTGTGTAGGCCACAGATCACCCCACTTAATCCACAGCTATCTAGACCCATTCTCTGCAGCAACTGTGAGCTTCCTGGTGGCTCTCCTGTGCAGTCCCTGAATTCCAAAAGTCTTTAGTGCTTGGTTGAGTGACTGGCCTGCAAAGCCTCTACATCTGACTTCTATGGGGTTGCAAGAGGTCCCCAGCTCCTTGATTCAGTATTCGCTTCCCAGTCCCTCATATTTGGGCATCTTTCTTTCAAAGGCCTCTTCCCAAGGAACAGTCAACTCCAGCAGTACCAACTGCTTTGTTGTTTCTGAAAGAGATCAATGGCTGGCCTGATAGTGGTTACTGTCATGGTCTCTGGGAATTTAAACGGCCTTTCAAGGTCGACCTTTGGCTACCATTCATATGCAGTTGCCAGGAGCCCCCCACAGTGCTTCTTTGCCTTCTCCCCATCTGTAAGAAAGATCCAATCCCTGTGCTAATAACCTTACAGATGGCTTTCAATACATGGTTATGACAGCAGTGGTAGCATCCCTCTCCCAGGGCTTTTGGGCAGCAACTCAAGATGTGTTTCAGTGATCCCCTACCCTGGCATGGTAGGCATGCTGGAGGATCTGCAAGGGCCCAGCAGTAGAGGTTAGATTGTCTTGGGAGGACATCATAAAATTACTGAACAAGTCCCATTATCCACTGTGGCTCAGCCTTCCAGAACTCTGATCTTTGTGATCTTCCAGTCCAATGCCAGTACCCTTCGAGTCTATGTGCCATGCTGACACATTCCTACTAACTTGCTGCAGCAGGCCACTTCCACACCTGAGGAGACCTCCTTCTGGTCCATCTGGTGCCTTCTTTCCCTTGACCTACCTATTTGTAGCACAGTATAAGCACTGCCTCAGCCTGATCAACCGAGGTCGAGGAGTCGCAGCAGCACTCGTGCTGGTTGATCCAGGCATTAAATTTTCCTGGCAGCCCCAACCTATGCATTGCTATGAGTCACTAAAAATACAAACTAGCTTAGTTCCAAAACATTTACAACATTTGCACAATATTTCAGCATACTCTTAATTTACAACTGTTTGCTTGTTTATTAATTTGTTCTCAGGCTATTGTACGTGGGTGGGAATGATCATAGCAGATCATCATCACAGTAACCCAGTTCTGGTGTGTTTCTGTGACCTGCTGCTCAAACATGCACTGCAGAAACGGATGGCTGGGAATACATACGCACAGTTTAACACCACAGGTCAGCGAATCTACAAGGACACACCATTTTAAAGGGGGTGTTTGCAAATGTCTTATGTGTTTAACAAACTTTCCTTCACTTATGCAGAATATCCAGGAGGCAGCAGGGTCCGCACTCGCTGGCTTCTCCTCTATACCCTGCTCAGAAACCCAAAAGTCATTTTGCTGAGAAAAGGACACCATAGCAACAACCTCCTTGGCAACCAAGACCCACTCACAATCGCCCGAGTGATAACAATGACATCACAGATTGAGAAAAACCGTATCCCACAGCATAATGAAGATGTAGCTACAAATGGATAATGATAATGACAACCTTTCAGAAGAGAGAAAGTGCTATGTCCCTAGTGATATCATCTGAAAGAGCAGTAGTGATTGTTTCAAAAACATTGTCCTCGGATGACACAAAAGTGAGGGACAGGAATTGTAGCTTGTTTGGTAGCTTGCTAATATTTCTCATACTAAAAGGCTCAGCAGTTAGCAAGCTAACATTCAAACTCTAAATCTTAACATTGAAATGCTAAACACATGCAGACAGGCTGTACAAATAGCACAGGCTTGATGTTACATTTTTTTAAATAATAATTTACTAAACACTCATTTATGTGAAAATTACATTTGACTTGTAATGCACTGTTGGTAATCCCCACAACCCCTCACACAATGTGTGGTTAAATCTATGAGAACCCTGTTGTTAGCAACAGGAAAATACGGATTAGCATAACCTAATTTATGCTTTATTTAGAAAACATAAAAAGACACAGGGACTAGAAATGAGACAGAACCATTCAGAACATCAACATTTACCTCAGATGTGTTGCTAAAACATTAAATAAAGGCATAAATTATGCTTTTGGCATAGATTTAGCATCAGATTTCATGGGTACCACTTGTTTTTAACACTTAGCTAACCAACACATTTTACTTTATTCTACAGCTTGCTTTTTTATATATATATATATATATATATATATATATAAAATATGTTTGCTAATAAAATATGTTGTTGTTTTTTTGTTTGAGCGAGACGTTTTATGTCTGTTCTGTTGAATTTAACTCAAACTGACAGGCCTGGTAAGGAGAGCATTAATCAGAGAAGGAGCCAAGAGGCCTATGGGACGATCCACAGCTCAGGTGGGAGAATCTGCCCACAGGACAACTATTAGTCGTGACCTCCACAAATCTAGCCTTTATGAAAAAGAGCAGCAAGAAGAAAGCCATTGTTGAAAGAAAGCCATAAGATGTCCTGTTTGCACATGATGGACACAGCAAACGTGGAAGAAGGTGCTCTGGTCAGATGAGACCACAATTTTACTAAATGCACAATGCTATGTGTGGTGGAAAACTAACACTGTGTATGGTGGTGGCAGCATCATGTTGTGGGGACACATTTCTTCAGCAGGGACAGGGAGGCTAGTCAGAGTTGATGGGAAGATGGATGGAGCCACATACAGGGCAATCTTAGAAGAAATTTGCAGCAAAGGGTGGTTAAGTATTGACTTAGTGGAGCTGAATACAAATGCACGCCACACTTTTTGGATATTTATTTATTTGTGTCAGGTAGTAAACAGATGAAGTCTTTGACCACTCTTTCAAAGCACTTCATCAATGCTGAGGTCAAGGCTACAGGGCGATAGTCATTGATGGAAGCAGGATGGGTCCTGCTGTTCAGCACAGGCTCTGAGGACTCTATCTAAAATGCCATCTGCTCCTGCTACTTTCCTGGTGTTCACCCTCAAGATGATGATGCTTCAAGATGATGAACGGGTTTCTTGTGTTGGCATTCTCTTGGTGTCTGCAGCCATTAGCACCGCTTGCATTGTTAGCATTGCTAACGCTATTAGAGTTGTTAGTCACAACCTCAAAGCGAACGTAGTAGGTGTTCAGCTCGTCTGCCAGCTCTACAACCTCTCTCTGAACCAGGGCTTCCTGTTTAAACCTTTGTTTAGACTGTATTTTGGCATAAGAAAGACGGCAGCATGGTTGGATTTCCCAAAAGGGGGACTCTCATTTTTTGTGGGAGTTGTGTTAATCTACTAAATAAATAAAAACAGATTTTCACAGTAATTCTATGAGTGTTTTTAGTGGCAAAAACATTTTGTTATTTATTAAAGGTTTCAACTATTATTATATTTATAATATTGTGAAGTGTTTTTCATCCTGCATTTGAAACCATTATTACACAATAATAAAGAAACCATTACTACACATTCATTCATTCATGCATTACTACACAACTAATGAATATTTTTTTAAATAATAAATTAATAAATAAATATATTTCAACAAAAATACCTTATTTAAGTATTCACATGAACTATAGATATTAATAATTTTTAATTGCTAATTTCTTACAAAGGACAATATTCACTTTGGGTTTAAATTATAGATGATTAGCGTTAGTACGTGTTAAAGAGTTTAAAAGGTTAAAATGTTCAATCTAAAAATAATCTGCTGATCCTTAATGTAATCAGTGATATTTTTATTATTATTATTATATATATACAGTGGTGTGAAAAACTATTTGCCCCCCTCCTGATTTCTTATTCTTTTGCATGTTTGTCACACAAAA
>JAQQZS010000013.1:647076-659875 GCA_030068045.1 Platyallabes tihoni | reverse complement strand
CCCCAGGCAATCCACCTCATGAACAGTTAAACATCATTCTAACTGTCAATAAATATATGTGCAATATTGTGTACAATGCCCTGCGATGGATTGGCACCCTGTCCAGGGTGTACCCTGCCTTGTGCCCGAAGCCTCCTGGGACAGGCTCCAGCCCCCCGGCGACCCTGATCATAGGATAAAGCGGTATAGAAGATGAATGAATGAATGAATGAATGATTGTGTACAATACCACTGTGCAATATACTGTATAATATCACAGATTTCAGATATTTATGTAACTTATTTAAAAGTATCTCACACCCTACTCCATTTGATGTCAACCTTTTTTTAAAAATTATTATTATTATTTTATTTATTTATTTATTTATTTTTTTGTGTCGTGCTGTTCTGTCTTGTCATTTGTATTTTTTGTTCTGGAAGCTCTGTCGCTAAAACAAATTCCTTGTACGTGCTAGCGTACTTGGCAATAAAACTCTTTCTGATTCTGATTCTGATGTTGCTGGGCTGAATTTAACTTAAGAAGGTGAGAGTTACTTGCATCCTCAAGAAACCCAGCCTGGATCCAGCAGACATCACCTACTGTAGTATCACATCTCTCTTTTTCTTCTTCTGTCCATGCCTATAGATTAGCCATGCTAATCTTTTCCTGTCCTCATCCTCCTGGACTTCTCAGCAGTGGCTGACATGTTAAATCATAGAGTTCTCTTGTCTATCCTTAAAATCTGTGGCATGAGTCATATGAGGTGACATGGGGACTCTCCACTGGTGTCCCACAAGGTTCAGTACCCTGTCTTCTTCTGTTCTCCCTCTACAACCAGATCTCTTGGTGAGGTCATATCCTTATGCCATTGTTATGCAGATGACCTTCAACTCATCTTCCTCCTTTCCTCCTTCAGACACTTAGGTTTCTGCTCAGATCTCAGCATGTCTCCAGGCAGCTCATCAACTGAAACTAAATTTCAGCAAAAGCGAGCTTCTGTTCATCCCAGGTGACTCACCCCCTTTCCCCTCCCTCTCAGGATCTTACGTGATGCCTCAGAGCACTAATCACACACCGCACTGCAGCACGTTCCCACTGATCCTCCAGCACTGCTCGACTGGTCCCACCATCTCTCAGGGATCGATAGAGACCAGCACCAGGACTGTTTTGTTTTCTGTCCTGACTCCTAGGCAGAACACTAAGGAACCAATGTGATGATGTACTTTTTACTGGAGATGTTAAGACCTCAATGCGCTCTGACCCCTGATGAATCCTCCATCCTCTCCATGTCCTCCATCTTCTTAGTGTTCTTCATGCTCTTTGTGCCTTCTGTGTTCTCCATGTTTTTTATGGTCTCCATGCGCTTTGTGTTCTCCTTTTTTTTTTTTGTCTGTTCTCCGTGGTAGCTCTCTGTGTTCTCCACGTTTGTTCTCCATGTCCTGGAAGGATTGTGCTGTGGCTTCTACATCAGGGTAAAATCTGAGCGATGGTGAAAACTGCTGAAGATCTTCTCTGTTCAGTGTGAAACTACAGCATACAAGACAAATGAATCGTTTTCCCTCTGATTCAGAGTCGACACACCGACTCCTGCTGACTCACAGAGTGTGTGTGTGTGTGTGTGTGTGTGTTTTCTCTGTGTGAGGCTAAAGTACACTCAGCTGTACTAGTGCAGTAATTTACACAGATGAACTCCAAAACCACTGAAACTCTCTCTCTCTCTGCGTTCTCCCTGCTGTTCTGCGTCCGTATCTCACTGCATCCGTCTCTCACTGCATCTGTCTCTCACTGCGTCCGTCTCTCACTGCGTCCGTCTCTCATTCTGTCCGTCTCTACATCCTCCTCTCTCTGTTTTTCTCTCGTCTTTGTTCTTTGATGGGAAAATGACAGCTGTCAATCACTTGTCTAATCTCTCTCTCTCTCTCTCACTCACACACACACATTCTCATCAGAAACATATTAAATATAGAACAGAGAGAAACAGACTCTCACTCTGAATATCTCACTGCATGTTTATGAATTTCTCTCTCTCACTCTGCACCTGTCTCTCTCTGTCTCTGTCTCTCTCTCTGTCCTTGGGTACTGTTGATGTGTGTGTGTGTGTAATAAACACAGCAATGCATTATGGGAGATTTCAATTCTCATTAACAGCCAAATTATGATGAGTTTTACATTATGCATGAGATATGTGTGTGTGTGTGTGTGTGTGTGTGTGTGTGTGTGTGTGTGTGTGTGTGATTAGCAGTGGAATGTCATGGACTGTTGTAAGAAATAAACAATGCACTCATCTCCCCTTATTGCTCCTGTCTCTCTCTCTTTGTCTCTCTCCTTTGTCTCTTTCTCTCTATTTGTCTATACCACTGTCTCTCTCTCTCTCTGATTGGATCATTGATTGTTCCTAACACTTCATGATGAATGTCACTGATCTGCTGACTAATAACACCATCCGTCTTTATCTGTGTGTGTGTGTGTGTGTGTGTGTGTGTGTTTGAGTCAACATAATAGAAGCTAAACTAGGCTCTTTGCTCATTTGGAGTCTCTCTCTCTCTATCTCTCTCTCTCACACACACACACACACACGCGTGCGTGCTTGTTAACAATTGCTCTGTAGTTTGTTATGTGTGCTGGGGTTAACACGAGATGATCATCTCTCCTCACTGAAGTTGAGCCGTGCACACATTATCATAAGGATAAAGTAAAGAAGAGAGTTAAAGAAGAGCAGCTGGTGATGAAGACGTGTGTGTGTGTGTGTGTGTGTGTGTGTGTGTGTGTGTGAGAATGTGTGTGTGGATCATCACATGCAGTGCTGGTGACACGCGCGCCTCTTAATTAACACACGCTGGGAAAAAATATTCAGCATCAGCACACAGATATTTATAGAGCGCAGATTTAACACCCAGCAGAAAGACATGGAGAATCTGACTGACACTGACACACTCCCTGTGTGTGTGTGTGTGTGTGTGTGTGTGCTGATGTGCAAGAATTCATGATAAGCGACAAGCAGAAATGACAGGAGCACTGAGGAAAGGAGAATGCACACACACACACACACACACACACACACACACACACACACACACACACAAAACCTTGTGCGCTACTTTAGGAACAAATTTGTAGCGCTCCTGAAATCCCACATTGCACTGCAAGTGGGAGCGTGCCCCAAATACCCAGAATGCACTGCAGGGAGTGTGTGTAATGGCACTGTACGTCCTATCATGAAAGTGGGCGGGGCTTTAGGGAGGAATTCTTAGTCAAATGTCTTTTTTCAATTTTCATTTGTACAGCTGGTCAAGTAGTGGTGTGTGTGTGTGTGTGTGTGTGTGTGTGTGTGTGTGTGTGTGTGTCCAGTCCCTCAGATGTTGAGGAGTGTGTGTCTTTACGGATGCAGTGTGTGCTGTAAATGTCTGTAATGGAGAGAAGAGAGATCTTCTCAGCTGCCCCCATTACATCCACTCCAAGATCCTCGAGGGAGAACCTCTACTGGTCCCTCTACACCTGCTCCATAACCAGGGATCCCTCATCAGCATCTCTACTTTCTGACAAGACTGAGGACCTACTGTACCTTCACCCATCATCATCATGCACTATTGGGTGCATCTTCACAGCTGCCCTCATTATATCCACTAAGATCTGAGAAGGTGCAGTTCCCAAACCAGGCATCTTCTTAGGATGCACCCAATAGTCCATGGTGAAGATGGGAGAAGGTACTGTACGTCCTGTAGGCATCTCAGAAAGTAGACATGCTCCTGCGGGATACCTGGTTATGGAGCAGGTGTTGAGGGACCAGTAGACGTTCTCCTCCAATGAATTTAGTGTTGTTGGTAATCTCCAGTGGTTCTTCTGCTCTCTCCTGAAGGTCAATGTCCATCCCTTTAGTTGCGTCCACAGGTTGTTCTCCTTCTGCTGCACCTCCACTTTATATGCTAAGTTATCGTTATTGCTGAGGGGACCATGTATGGGAGTGAACACACAGCCCTGTGGAATCCCAGTGCTCAGCATGGTTGGTGGTCCTGGAGATGCTTTTCCAGATCCGGACCAACTGAGGTCTCCCAGTCAGGAGCTCCATGATCTTGTTACAGAAGGAGGCGTTCCGGCCCAGGAGGCATTCAGAAAAATCTGTCCAAGTTGTCCTGGTGTGTGAGAGCTACTGTAGATGGAGGGTGGTGGCAATGGTATTGTTAATGATACCTGAACAGCAGGGGCTCTAGTGAGGGGGGCTGCAGATTCTTGATGTTCTTAACGATCAACCTCTTCATTTTGTATGAGTGAGATGGGATGGAACTCAGACATCACTGAGACAGGATGCTGGAGATCTCTTGGGGACAGGGATTATGGTGGTGGCCTTAAATCATATTGGAACTACAGCAGATTGATGATGTCCATGGGAAGATCCACAAGCTGGTCTGCAAACCCTTATTGTGTGTATAGGGTTTTCTTCACATCATTAGTAAGATTGAGACACAGAACCACTCATTCTGAACCTCAAACTGAGCTTAGAAGAGGTTCAGCACATCTGGGTTTCTGGTGATAGGGGTCATAGGGCTGCTCTGAAGGCAACATCTTGGGTTCTCACACCCCTCTGCAGTCATCCAGGGGTTCTGGTAGCAGCATGGAGTGACGGTCTTGGAGACAGTGACATCAATGAAGCACTTGCTGAGGATGACTAATGCTGTGTAGTTCTCCAAGTTAGCAACGTCGCTGTTGGTTGCGGCTTCCCTGAGCATCTGCAGGTACATTTAAATTTTAGGCGTTTAGCAGACGCCCTCATTCAGAGCGACTTACATTTTTATCTCATTATACATCTGAACAGTTGAGGCTTAAGGGCCTCACTCAAGGGCCCAACAGTGACAACTTGGTGGTCGTGGGATTTGAACCTGAACCGTAGTCCAATGCCTTAACCCTGCAGCCAGTCATGACACCTGCAGGTACAGTAGGTGTCACGGAGAGCAGAGGTGAGGTTCTCACCTGCCTCAGAACCCAAGGTGGAGACAGGACCATAGGAATGTCTACAGCATCTGTAACACACACACTCAAACCCTGGGCGACTTCAGTTTAGACTCATTTAGTGATTTTAGCTCACTGTCCTCTCTCAGCGCTGTCCCTGCCTCATCATGTCCTTTAGACGGATTAAGAGAATGAAATAAACAAACAGAGAGAGAGAGAGAGAGAGGAGGGGGGGGGGGGGTTTAGGTAGAAAAAAAATCTCTTTGCTCAAATCCATATGGTCACAATTCAGTTTTCAAAGATTAAATATAAATTGTGTGTGTGTGTGTGTGTGTGTGTGTGCACATCTGTGTGTGTTTGTTACTTTCCTTTAAATCAGCTTTAATTGAGCATAAAGTGTTCATTAAAACTCTCGTAATCCACGTCAAACTTTTCTCATTATGGCTCTCCCTGTGTCCCTGACATTTACAGCTTCATTTACATTCAGACCAACACACACACACACACACACACACACACACACACACACACACACACACACACACACACTATCCTACAGCTGCCAAATTCTATTACATAAACTGCTTCCAAATCTTAAAGACATGTTTAGTACTGCATTTGTGAACGTGTGATGAATATTAATGAGTTTATAGTGAAAATTAAGATGTATAGCGAATATTGATAAGCATATAGTGAATATTAACAAGTGTGTAGAGAGTATTTGAGTGCATAATGTTAACAAGTGTGTCATGAATATTGAGGAGTGAGTAGTAAATAGGGTGGATGATGTCAGATCTGTTATTGGAGAAGTATGAATTTTTCACAAGTTATGTCCTTGGGTCTACTGTATTTATCTCTCACTAGTTACTTAGTTTTAATTTGAGTCAATCAATCAATCAAACAAATGACCGATCAAAGGCTGCGAGGAGAAGCCAGGTCAGCTGTAGAGGTTTTAACATTTAGTAGAAGGGCTTTGATATTGCAAAGCCTTATAGTGCTTCTGATGACTTATAGAACACACACACTTGACTACCGCTGACTGTTTGCCCTGCAGCACCATATCTTTGTCACTCTCATCTGTCTGTTTATCTCTCTCTCCCTCTCTCTCTCTGTAGTCTGTAGTTTATTTCTCTCCTTCTCCATCCGCTCTCACTAGCCTTACCCTTTCATCATGTCATTTTTTAATCTTTTATGAAGGACATTGAATCAGAACGCATTCCTCTCTCATGCCGTGTTTATGGTTAACAGGTCATTACCGCCAGCAACCGATCTGTTCTGTTTACTAAATAAATAATAAGACGAAGAAATGAATAAGGCAGGGAAACCAAATGAAGATAAAACACACTGCACAAACAGGAGGAAGGAAAAATGGTCTCAGGTCTTTTTAATTCATCCGCAATCTTGCGACCTTCAGATGTTAATCCGAGTGATTCTATTGGATAAGAGGGAATGAGGGGAGGGGTGAGCATCATAATGAGTATCACATCCTATAGAATTACTGACATCCTTCCCTTAGAGTACCAGGGGCACTGGTGGCTCAGTGGTAGGTGTTTCGCCGCGGTGTGGAAGGCCCAGGTTCGATTCCTAGCCACTGCGTAAACCCCAGCAAACTGCCAGTCCCAAAATGGAAGGGTTCCTATAGAGGACAACTTCCTATAGAGAATCACATGCTGTAGTATTACTGACGTCCCTCCTATAGAATTACTGAAATTCTTCGTTTAGAAGAATCACATTATACAGGTTGGTGAAAAGTAACTAGGCATTAAAAATTGGTAATAAAGTCCGTATTTCTAATGCTTATTATATAGGAAAATCTTTACATTTCAGCGTCGACACCGGTCACTCCTTCTTGCATCGTTCACCGTGACTGTGGTCATCAGCTTTGCACAACAATTTTTTATTGTCTCCGGATGTAGTGCTGCGTTCCTCCCTCACGCTGTACACCACCATTTCTGCACAACAATGCTGGAATTCCACCAGCTCGCTCCTAAACAGTCAAGCGGTTGGCCATTTTTGTTTTTACGTTGCATGTGCCATGTGCTGCCTCTCTAAAATGACTATCGACACGGGAAATATGAAATCCTATTTACTATCGTCTATTTAGCGACAGTTTTGATCATGACTCCAGTGATACAACTGGAGCTCTGTAGCCATTAAATATGGCCTTGTTCATTTTCA
Source organism: Platyallabes tihoni (assembly GCA_030068045.1). Taxonomy (NCBI): domain Eukaryota; kingdom Metazoa; phylum Chordata; class Actinopteri; order Siluriformes; family Clariidae; genus Platyallabes; species Platyallabes tihoni. Next base: position 652,773 of record JAQQZS010000013.1, on the reverse strand, counting down.
CCTACCCTGTAGAGTTACTAACATCCTTCATATTAACTATCACAGGTTACAGAATTAATGACATCCCTGATGTTATAATTCAACAGTAGGACACAGGTGTCTATGACGTACATAATTCTACACAATAAACTATTTGTTTTTGAAGATGCTCCCATCAAGGGGGTCACCACTGCAGACCATCGATCCACACACAGCATGGCACAGGTTTTATGTCTTCCTGATGTAACCCTCTCTTTTTTCATACATGGACTCGGGATGGGCACTGCAGTGGCTGCGTAGTGTGGGGTGTGGCAACTCACCAATGGGATGCTCAAATCCACATCAACAACCTAGAGTGGCCTTGATGGTATCTATAATCCTATAGAAAGTAATATTCTGGGGGTCCAGTAGTTCTACAGGGTTTCAGTAATAGTCTAGAATGAGATATTCTACAGGGTGTCAGTAATCCGCTAGAACACAATACTCTATACAATGCAGTAACTAATTCTATAAGATGTCAGTAGTTCTGTGGGATGTCAGTAGTTCTGAAGCGTCTTGTATTTGATAGGGTTTCAATAATTCTTCAAAACATGATTCTCTGAAGGACGTCAGTAGTTTTGTAGGATGCTAGTAATCCTATAGAGTCTTATATTCTACAGGGTGTCAGTAATTCCCTAGAACACCATACTCTATAGAGTGTCAGTAGTTCTATTGGAGGCCAGTAATCCTATAGTGTTATATTCTATAGGGTGTTTTTAATGCTTTAAAACATGACAATTTGAAGGCTGTCAGTCATTCTGAACAATGTCGGTAGTTTTATAGAGCTGCAGTCAGTAATTCTATTGGACATGATATTTTTACAGCATGTGACGGCGTGTGTAATTCGTCAGGGTGTCAGTAATAGTGTAGGTTGTTCTGTAGTAGTTTTTGTACAGGGAGAGCCTGTCTCGCCTGATTAGTCAGCTTCTATCAGTAATTGGCTACTGGCTCTAACAGCTTGGTCACCTGACCTTCACTACACACAGTAATAATTCATGTACAACGCTGCCAAGTCCCTCTCTATCACTCTCTCTCCTGCTCACAAACACGCACTCACACACACACACGCACACACTAAAATAGACCTTGTGTTCTTTTATTTACGGACACACACGGCCCAGTGGAAAATGGAAATAGAAGCGTAATCAGATGCTGTGACTGACACACACAGAGCGCTCAGCATGAGCAATGTCTCTCAGCGGTAACACACACACACACACACACAAAGCAAGTGTCTGAGAGTGTTAGACGTTCACAGCACACTGAGCTCGCTAACGCGCTGTGCTTTTTAAATAGCAGGTGGAACCACAGCGAGCGAGAGTGAGAGAGCGAAGTAAGACGAGGGACAGATGGAGAAAAGGACACAGCGAGAGAGAGAGTGTGACGTTTTAATAAAGCGCTTTGCCAACAAAGCAAGGCTGTTAATCACAATTAACACACATTCTTCCGACACGCGTATCAGGACCGGCGCTACGTGCTGTGTTCAGCAATCCTGCTGAAACCCGGCGACTTTTAAACTCTGAGCGAGCGTCTCACGCTTAAACACGTCTCGTTATCATCCTGACGTACTGTTAGCATGCTAGGTACGCGTAGATATGATATCATCCTGGCTGGAAATATAAGTGTCCACAACAGAGTGTGCTCTACTCATAAGTATGTGCCTCCTTTGGTATCAGTAACTTTTTTTTTTTATGTTTAATGCAACAACAAAGAAAGCAATTAACTAGAAATGTGTCTAGCACTTTGATTAAATCCAACACATTCACACTTGAGCCCGGACTCAGAATTGACTCTGGGCTTATTTAGAGTTGGGTGGATCGAGGAGATGCTTTAATTAACGTCACTCTTGCTGTGTGTGGAATCATTACAAAGTGAAAGATAACAGGAACATGCCTTTGGTTTTATTTGAAATATTTATTTCCTTTGTCTATTGTATCTCTGCTCCAAGTGTGTTTCAGGCTGTTCATCGCGCCAAATGAAGAATTTCAATCACACGTTGCACAGGTGTTTGAATAATGTCATTATTGAAGTGTGGGGTCACTTGTGTGTTTCTGATTATTATTATTATTTATTCTTTTGATCAGTTTATCCTGAAGGCTGCTACAGAGCTCAGTATAAAGTAATCAGGAATTAATGAATGTCTAATGAGTCGCATGAACGAATCTGGACTTTTAACATAAAGCAGATTAACAAAAATCCAGATGTAGATTTAAAACCCTAATAAACAACAGAAATTTGACTTGCTGAAACATGCAGCCAAGTGTCCTTGGCAGTGCAGTGGATGCTAACTCAGGTGGATGGAGAATTGCACCCAGATGCAACATATAAAAAAACAAACTAGCAGCGGGCCCATAGCAGAGCCTTGTGGAACACCAAAATGTCAAATCAAACCTGAACCAGGTAATGTTGTTCCTTCAACTCCTACAACATTGTCTAATCCTTCTATTAATCTCATCAACCATGATTAACACAAGCAAAGAAACTGAACCCTGATCAGAGGATAGTAGCTGGACATTTGCTACTTTAACCAGTGCTTTTTTCACACCGCTGATCAGGCCTGAATCCTGATTGGAAAGTTTTCATGAATCAGATTCTAATCCAGATATCTTCACTGCTGAGACTAAACTCTCTGAGTGCACATGAACTCAGTTTTGCAGAACAAACATATAATTAAAAATAGATGGACATAGTAGTTGGGGATAATGTTCACATAGACAGCTGCTGGATTTTTGCCACAGAGAATGAAACTAGCATGGAGGATAAATGACCTCTCTGCTGACTAGCTAATTGGATAATTAGCAAATGTATACTTATGATTAATACATTTTCAGTATCAGAGCTAATAGCTTTATGTTACAGATCACTCTGCTTTTATCTTTATTAGATTACACACACAAATACATATTAAAACAGAAATCTAAAAACACTGATGGTTCACTGCTTTTGTTTCTAATTTGGGATCCGGTTCTAATTTGCTCCGTGTTAACTGGGTGATTAAGTTTAAATCTGAGCTGCACAGTAAAACGAGCTGCGTGTCCTATTAGCTGGTCCTTCGCCTCTTTTGCTGTGCGATCAGCTGGTAAATGGAGTGTGTAGGATTGGGACGCCCCGGTCGGGAATGCTTTCTAATTCCAGTTAATTCCTCAGTTGCCTTGACGTGCGTTACCTGTTGCAGCACATTAAAGTTCCCGCTCTGTGGAGAGCGTGGATATTTCCCTTATCGGAACACACCATGGACATATGAGGTGTGTTCAATCCCACTCTCATGCACTTCCTGCCATTGTAGAGGCTGTTTCATTACTTTCCCAGCTTGAGTGATAAATTTGTGTGTTTGAGTGATGAGGAATGGTCTACATTGCTGTGGACCCCAAAGGCATCGCTGAAATCTTAGCCAGGTTCCTGTCCGAGATGATGAATGGCGCTGTTTTTGAGAGAAAATGAGAGGAATAAAATATTTCATTTCAAAAAAATTTACATGTGATTGTGTTTGGATTTAAAGTTTAATCCGCAGACTCCCCCATACATACACAAAAACTGATGGGTTTTATTTACCTTACTCCTGGGAATACTGAGCCAGTTAATACTGAAACTAGGAATGCTGAACATGGGAATGCTGAGACTGGGAATACTGATCACAGTCAAATTTAGCTTGGAAATTCTTAAGCATGGGAATTCATTAATTAATGGGAAGTAAGCATGTGAATTATCCAATTAATACTAAACATGGGAAAACTGAATATGGGAATACTGAGACTGGGAATACTGAACATGGGAATACTGAGACTGGAGATACTGAGCATGGAAATACTGAGCCAATTAATAAGGACACTGGGAATACTGAGCATGGAAATACTAAGACTGGGAATATCAAGCCTGGAAATACCAAGCATATACATTTTGGAACTGGGAATACTAAACATGGGAATAGCAAGCCATGGAATTTTGGGGCTAGGATTACTGGCATTGGGATACTGAGCCTACGAATACTGAGCCCAGGAATATACACAGCCACTTGGGATGCAAAGTCTTAGGAAGACCCAGGTACTGTAATATAGTGTCCTGAGAATATAGTGTCTGGTAAATATATAATGCTCAAAAAAATGTAAAAAACACAATGATTTTTGGAAAATAGGACAATACAGCATTCTAGGAAAATATTGTCCTGGGAATATCATAAGTGTCACAACATGTACAGTATAACCTTGGGAATACAAATCCTGGGAAAGAAAAAACCTTGGGATTATCATCTGGGAATATATGCACTGCGACACATGGCATTGAGAGAGAGAGAGTGAGAGAGAGAGAGAGAGAGAGCTTTTAGGTTGGTGTTTAAAGTTCACATACAGTTGAGAAGTTATTTTTAGAGTTGTTCTGAAGACACCACAGAGACTCTGACAGAGGAACAAACTTTCAAGTAAAACCTTTTATCACTCGTTCAGGATGAGGATTAGAGCTGAGTCATCAGAGAAACAGAGAGAGAGAGAGAGAGAGGGAGAGGGAGGTGGATGCAGTGAGGAGGGAAGGCAATGGTGGAGAGGAGGATAAGAAAAATAGAAGAAGAAATAGAAATAGCAGAAAAAAAGCATCAAAAAGAAATATAAGTTGTGAATGCAATGTGCTCATCATTGCTTAGTCACACGACAGAGTCGGAGAGCGTGATGAGGTGAAGAAGGTACTGTAAAGAGACACAGTTAAATTGCTCATGCATTCGGTGTAATAATCAGGATCACAACCTCAAACCTGATCTCAGCGTTGGTTCAGCGCTCATCTCACTCACACTAACACACAATACTGTATACCAATAACCTGATCTGTTAGCTAGCTAGCATGTCCTGAGACACCTGACTAGACGTATCTCGCGATGTGTTTTATTCCCGCCGGGGATGGAGCCTGAAACTGAGCCGGGGGGTGTTATTCCTCCTCACTTCCCTCACACACTCGTCCTTCGTCCTTGCTGCATTTTCAGCTCTGTCCTCTTCGCTCATTTCCTCAAACTGTTCAATTACCCACTTCACCATGTCCTGCTGGCGGACGCTGCCAGCCTTCAGCTGTGTTCCTGTGCCAGTTTCCGTCGCTTGCGTTACTCAGCCCGTTAAACACCAACTGCAAAATAGCCGGCTTGTTTGTGTGTCGGTTTAATTACAGCGAGATCACGTCGTTGGTAAATAAGGCCAGAACACACTTATTAAATACTTATAAAAATAATGATATTTATTCCTAAGAGTGAACACGACTCATAATTAAAACCTTAGGCTTCCAGTAGCTGCTAGGGCCAACAAACAGATTAGCATGCACGCCTAAATGTGTGCTAATGAGCATGAAGCGTTGAGCAGCGCTTAGGAACACCAGACTGCAAAAACACACCCAGTGTTCAGGAACACCAGACTGCAAACACACACCCAGTGCTCAGGAACACCACACTGCAAACACACACCCAGTGCCCTGGAACGCCAGACTGCAAACACACACACAGTGTTCAGGAACACCACACTGCAAACACATACCCAGTGCACAGGAACACCAGACTGCAAACACACACCCAGTGCACAGGAACACCAGACTGCAAACACACACCCAGTGCTCAGGAACACCAGACTGCAAACACACACCCAGTGCTCAGGAACACCACACTGCAAACACACACCCAGTGCCCTGGAACGCCAGACTGCAAACACACAC
>JAQQZS010000013.1:588395-598962 GCA_030068045.1 Platyallabes tihoni | reverse complement strand
GCCTCCTGGGATAGGCTCCAGGCCCCCCGCGACCCTGATCACAGGATAAAGCGGTATAGAAGATGAATGAATGAAATGAATGAACTTATCATCACTTTGTGTATGTTTAAGAGCAACACAACGTCTTGGACACGTGTGTGTGTGTGTGTCTGCGTTATGCTCTTGCCTCTCCTCATTAGTGAGTAATTAGCCTCACGCGCGTCCGATCCCGTGCTGTGAGGAGGGACACGGCGTGGGTCTCGCGCTGAGCCGCTGACGTCACGCCGAGGAACCCGGTGCACGCGCGCCGGTCCCGAATGTTGCTGATTATGTGGATCGAAAAATGATGATGATGCGCGCGCGACTCGGTGTGATGACGTAGTGAAGGGACGGGGATCGCGCTAGCAAATGGCTGACTGCTGGTGGAGGGGTGTGTGTGTGAGTGATATGATAACGCACACACACACACGCACACACAGAGAGAGAGAGCGGTGCAGGACGCAGAGCGACGCCGGTTGAATGTGTAACGAGTCCCGGCTGCGGCAAGAGCGAAGATCCGCTGCTCCTCCTCATCTCTCTCTCTCTCTCTCCCCTCATTATACCTCTGCATTCCCCATGGAAGACTCTGTGTGTGTGTGTGTGTGTCCTCAAAACCAACCGATTCTAAGCCTTTTCTGTTTTAAGTGCCAGATTTTGGATGCGGTGTAAATAAACGGGTTAACCCCCTCTCACCCCCCCTCCCCCAACACGTACACACACACCCTCTCTCTCTACACACATTATGTTATTATAATACTAAAAATTATATAACCACATGTTCTTATTTATAGCTTTAAACCGAGAAGATGCGGAAGTCGGGAGTCTCTCTGTATCTCTCTCTCTCTCTCTCTCTCTTTTCGATTGTTCAGCACTCTGCTGCTGCTGCATTGCGCTCGCGCGGCTGTACAGGGACCGGAGAGAGATATAAATATGTGTGTGTGTGTGTGTGTGTGTGTGTGTGTTGGGGCTGTGCCGTGCCGCATTCAAATAGTATGGCTATCTCTTCCTAAGACCGCAGTGTAATAGTAGTAGTAACAATAATAATAATCATCATCATCATAATTAATCTTAGTACCAGTACCCCTGCACCCCTTTTATATCAGTACCAGTACCACTTTACCTCCCTCTTTATAATTCACAAAACCTAATCTTATTTGTATGTTCCTGTTTCGTGTTCAAAGGAACCTTTCAACTCTTTACTAATACCCTCTGATATTAACGTACCAAAGGGTACTTATCCTTTCTGACAAAGAGACATGTTGTACATTAGTATACACTTGGGAAAAAAGTACTAAAGGTATTTTTTTCTTGTTGCATGGAGTCGTGCTTATAATTTGACCATGAGGCACACATCCAGTATGTACCTTTAACTCTGAAAGCTGAAGGTACTACACACACACACACACACACACACACACAGCACACCTACTTAATCTCAGTACCAGTGCCATTACACCGACTTGTCCATAATTCACAGAACCAAACATTGTTCTTATTTGTGTTATTTGTGTTCTAGTACCCTCTGAGATAAAGGTACCAAACGGTAATTTTCTTTTGTCACAAAGAGACATGAAGAGACACGAGACATTGATTGAAAGGCCTGTTTTAAGGCCTGTAAGAAATCAGAACAATATAACACACACACACACACACACACACACAACCTCCTTCTCCATAATTTACAGAAGCGAACATTGTTCTTATTTGTATTCTTGTTTAAATGAACCTTTTAAAGCACATTTATTTTCTCCTAGACTACCTAAGGGTACTTTGCCTTTGTCTTATCATATTACCAACGAGTTCTCCTAAAAAACTAAAACTGGACTAAAGGGTACTTTTCATTGATGTGGTACCATGAAGTAGAAGTAGACATAATGTGTTTTTTAATGAGTATAAACTGATTAAAGAACCACTTCAAATAACTCCACAGAATGAACATAGTCTTCACGGTGAAGGTACTACACACACACACACACACACACACACACACCTTCTCAGGTAAAAGATGCAGGTACCACTGCACCTGTTTGGTACCTTTAGTGCTCAAAGTGTGTGACGGAACACGACTGGAGGACATGTGGTTTGTGAAACCTACAGTTTTCACATTTTTTCCCCACATTTCTTGTAAGAAATCAGAACAATATAACACACACACACACACACACACACACACACACACACACACAAACATTATTTGTGTCCTTGTTCAAAGGACCCGTGTATTTTCTACTAGCACCCTCTTTCCTTTGTCACAAAGAGACGTAAATTCAGCATACTTCTTTATTCTTTTTTTTTTATTCATCCTACTGAAGTGACAAGTTCTCCTAAAAGAGTAAAATAGTACTAAAGAGTACTTTCCCTTGATATTCTAGCATGAAGGAGACGTGATTTGTTCCTTTAGTGAGTGTAAACTGATTAAGGAATCACTACTGCGAACTCTACAGGATGAAGATGGAACATTTTTGTTATTCCATTTAATGAAGTAAAATGTAAAAACAAATGTAGAAAGATCTTATTACATAAACTACAGTACACTCTAATAAATAAGGGTACTAATGGTACTTTTTCCTTTTGTTACATAGAGAAACACTCACACACACACACACACACACACTACACTACACTACACCTCCTTCTCCATAATTCACAGAAGCAAACATTGGGTTCATGTTCAAAGGGACCTTTTAAATCACATTACTTTTTACTAGCACCCTCTGAGATAAAGAACACACACACACACACACACACACACACACTTTAGACTTTAAGTTATTGTCCTGTGTGCAGCAGAATAAAGGCAGAAGGCGTGCTTTGTAGTGCTCACGCACACACACACACACCCCAGCCCAGGCGCGTGCGTGCATTGCTTAATAAAATAACGCATTTATTTTTTATTGCATTGTTGTTACTTTGTTTTTTTTTTTGCGCACTCATTCATCCTCCCTCCCTCCCTCTCTCTCTCTCTCTCTCTCTCTCTCTCTCAGCCTGTCCTGTTTCCTGGCTTCCCATTCACTGATCAAGTTACACTGTGTGTGTGTGTGTGAGTGTGTGTCTGCAGCATCACTGGAGAGAGTCTCTCTCTCTCTCTTTCTCGCGCGCGTGCAGTGCGGTAGAACGTGCAGGTGATGGGAGGAGGAGGAGGAGGGAGGCGCGTGGACCGAGCATGCGGGACTCTGGACTTCAGGGGGGCAAAAGACGCATAGAGCACGCGGACCAGTTCCCGCACCGCACCGCACCGCACCGAGACTGCTGCCCGTCTCACTTTCCTTCCTCCACTCTCAACTGTCCGGTGCGCTTTCTTTAATCTCTTTAATCTCTTACTTTAATTTCTTTCTTTCCCTTTTGATCTTTTATCGGTCCTATAAATAAGAGGCTCCATCCGTCCGCGTGCCTAACTTTTATTTATTGGTGGAAATGCCCAGACTGCGGAGGAGACTGAGGTAAGGCGATGACTTCAAAGGGGGGAAAAGATACAAAATAACGATCATAAAGCAGAACCGAGAGAGAGAGAGAGAGAGAGAGAGGACAAAGCCGGCGTTGTCGCAAAGGAAGAGCGGCTGAGGAGATATAGAGGTACAGAGAGAGAGATAGATAGATAGAGGGAGGGAGAGAAGCGTCCCGAGCTGAAGTCACGGATCTCTCTCTCTCTCTCTCTCTCTCTCACTCTCTCTCTTTTGTGTTCTACTGCATTGCAGTTTAAACCCGGTGCAAAGCGAAAGAGAGCGGCTCGCGCGCCGTGCAGCATCTAAATGAACCGGAGAAAGAGAGAAAGAAGACCCGGTACCGAGGGGACCTGCTCCCTGTGACAGTCTCGGATTTTCTCTAAAGAGGATGTGTTTTTGTTTTAATGCAGTGCAGACGTGACTGGGGCAACTAAGGAAGTGCAAGATCATCTAAAAAAAATAAATAAAAATAAAATAAATAATAACACACAAAAAAAGACCCACACAGAGAAGCTTTCATAGACTCAGGACATATTACAGGAATTGGAGCAGGAGGAAGCTGCAGAGAGATAAAGAGAGAAGGAGAGACAGAGAGAGAGAGAGAGAGAGAGAGCCATGGGGAGTACGAGCGTTGGCGCAGTGAGCACGCCGCTCTGCTGCTACCTCGTGCTCGTGCTGCAGCTGCTGACTCAGGTCGATTCAGCGCTGCGCTACCGGGTGGCCGAAGAAGGTCCGGCAGATGTGCGTATCGGAAACGTGGCCAGTGACCTCGGGCTCGCGACATCCGGCATCGGCACTGGCGATGTGACTTTCGCGCTGGAATCTGGAGCGGAGTACTTCAAGATAGACAACGTGACGGGCGAGCTGACCACCAGCACCCGGCGTATAGACCGCGAGAAGTTACCCCAGTGCGCCATGATCTTCGATGAGAACGAGTGCTTCCTAGACTTTGAAGTTTCCGTGATCGGGCCGCTCCAAAGCTGGGTGGATCTTTTCGAAGGCCGCGTCGTCGTGACTGACATTAACGATAACACGCCGTCGTTCCCGTCTCCGATGCTTACCCTGTCCGTCGAGGAGAACAGGCCGATCGGAACACTCTACCTCCTCCCCACGGCTACGGATCGTGACTTTGGACGCAATGGAATCGACCGCTATGAGCTTGTGCACCAGGATGCCGTTTCCGGGTCACGCCGGCCTAATCCCAGCATGGCCACGGGAACTGAAAGGAATGGCGGTGGTGAGAGGAGGCGTGTCCAGGAGACCGGGCCGACACCGAATGGACGGAGCAACAGTGTATTTGAGTTGCAAGTTGCCGATACACCTGACGGACAGAAACAGCCGCAGTTGATTGTAAAAGGCCCGTTGGACCGAGAGGCGCGCGATTCCTATGAGCTCATTCTCCGAGTACGAGACGGCGGAAATCCACCACGTTCTTCTCAAGCGCTGCTTCGTATCTCCATCACTGATGTCAACGACAACAATCCTCGCTTCGAAAGACCTGTTTATGAAGCTGAAATGGCTGAAAACACACCTCCAGGAACACCTGTGCTCCAGGTGCGAGCGTCAGATCGTGATGTTGGAGTAAACGGGCAGGTGGAGTATGTTTTTGGTGCAGCAACAGAATCTGTACGCCGGTTATTGCGCCTCGACGAGGCCTCAGGCTGGCTTAGTGTTTTACACCGTATTGACCGAGAGGAAGTTTCCCAACTCCGCTTTGTAGTAACTGCAAAAGATCGAGGACAACCGCCTCGAACGGACCGCGCCACAGTCATACTCAATGTTCGCGATGAAAACGACAACGTTCCTGTTATAGATATCCGCAAAATCGGGCGCATTCTTGTGCGAGACGGAGCTGCTATGGTCCCTGAGAACGTTCTAGTGGACACTCCTGTAGCTTTGGTCCAAGTTTCGGATCGTGATCAAGGAGAAAACGGCGCTGTGACATGCACGGTGGTTGGAGACGTCCCATTTACGCTAAAACCCGCAGGAGAAAATGCACTAGCTCCTCCTCCAGCTGTTGATGACGCCTTTGAACGAAACAAAAAGAAGTTTTTCCTGCACACATCAGCGCTTTTGGACTATGAAACCACAAGGGATTACACAGTCACGATTGTTGCAGTGGATTCAGGAAGCCCAAGTTTGTCTGTTAACAGCACATTGATGGTGCGAGTGGTGGATATAAACGATCACGCTCCGACCTTCCCCCAAAATCTAATTGAAGTTCATTTCGCTGAAAACAACGCACCAGGGGAACGAGTGGTCACCGTGGTAGCGTCCGATGCCGATAGCGGCAAAAATGCAGAAATCGCATATTCCCTGGATCCATCTGTGAATGGTGCATTTTACATAGACACAGATAACGGAGATATACGTGCCACCGGAGTGTTAGATCGAGAACAGCGTGACAGATATGAGTTCCGTGTAATCGCGCGTGACAAGGGCACTCCATCTTTACAGGGTTCCACAAGCGTAGTTGTCCAGATAACAGATAGAAACGACAACGCTCCAAAGTTCGTCCAGGAAGTTTTCACATTTTACGTCAAAGAGAACTTGCTTTCCAACAGCCCTGTCGGTATGTTGACTGTTACGGACGCAGACGACGGAGAGAATGCGGAGTTGAGTTTGTTTGTGGAGGAGGAGAATGATGAGGAAGAGGAAAACGAAACAGGAAGTAGAAAGCAGGACACCGTAACCAAGACCTTTTCCATAGAGAACAACACCGGAACCATATTTTCTGCACTGTCATTTGACCGCGAGCGTCGCAGCACGTATAAATTTCGTGTCCGGGCCATAGACGGAGGCGACCCACCTCGATCTGCGACCGCCACAGTCTCTCTGTATGTAACGGATGAAAATGACAACGCTCCATCCATCATCACTCCCTTGAACGAGTCGTACACACTCCTAACTCCATCAAGCGGCGCCCGGACTGTCGTGAGAACCATAACGGCTGCGGACAGTGACGCCGGGTCCAACGCAGATCTGCGCTATGCTCTGATTGGAGGAAACCCGTTTCATCTGTTCGAGATCGGCGCAAGCAGCGGCGTCATCACACTGACGGAACCACTGGAGAGACGACACCGAGGACTTCACCGCCTGGTGGTACGAGTTAACGACAGCGGAGTTCCATCACTGTGCGCCACGGCGCTTGTTCATGTCTTCGTCAATGAGAGTCTCACTAACGCCACCCTGGTGGACGCTCAGGTAAAAACGTAACGCCACACACACACACACACAACACAACACAACACAACACAACATTGTTCAGGCTTTACCAGAGATGTTATAAAGTATATAAAGTATTGCAAAAAGTCAAAAGTGTTGCTTCTCTAAAAAACCCTTTAAACCTGACATTCTTAAACTTAAGAACATTGAAAACCAAACTTTTTCTCACAGCGCTGATCGTGGCGAGATACACGATATAGACGGAGTAGGTCTAGACTAGTCGGTTATTTGTTGTAAACGGCCTCTGGTGGTCCCCATGCAGGACCATCACTGCCCACCAGGTGGTCGCAAGGCGCAACTTGGGGAATGTCGATAGCATCGTTTTTGTTTTGTCTTTTGACTTTGTACTGTTGTTTAGATTTAGACAGGGCATGAAAGAAAAGTGTGAGTCCCTTGATACTGAAGAAAAGCCTCAACACATCTGCTGGACTGTTAAAAAGAAAGATAAAATGTGGTGTAATCTTTCTAAATGCGTGCATGTACAGTGCGTACAGATTACACGTATGATGGATTCAGATAAAATCCCAGAGGGGATAATTACATTACACGGCTCCTCATGGAAAACTAATCCTGTCTGAATAAGGCTTTAGACGGTAATGTGGTCGAAATGTTTCGTTTGATGTGTGTAATATACACGTGCATAAGCAGAACAAAAAGTGTCCTTGTTTACCTGAAGTTGATTATTGTCCAGGATGGTAGTTGCGGCAGATTAGCATGTTTTTTTTTTCCTGTGTGTTTGTTTGTTTTGTTTTGGTGGGGTTGCTAGCACACAAGGGTTTCTACACTGTTATTGTTGGACTATCAGTGTAGCATCCATCCGCATGTTCATTTCAAACAGTCAGTGTGATGTCTGTACTCGTCTCAGGGCCTCGTCTAGACATTTGCTGAGAGAAGAGGTGTGTGTGTGTGTGTGTGTGTGTGTGTGTGAGAGAGTGGGCGAGAGAGAGTGTGTGCTTGTTTGAGTTTAGGGGAGGAGGGGCTGATTTTTGGGGGTGTATTGGGAGGGAGAATGTTTGTGTGATTTATTTGAACTGAGAATGAAGGTTGGTTCATGTGAGAAAAGGTCGCACAAAGGTCAAAGACACAGCAAACACAGGGTCCGGACCATTTATAGTAAAATCTAAACCTGGTCGTGGCTGATGGTGCACATTCGTGAACGCTGTGCGAGTTAAACAATAGCGTGAAGAACAATAGTGTAAACATTTGGAACAACGAGCGCTTCACGTGCGGGATAACGCCGCCTGCTCGCGCGAAATAACAGACAGTAGGAGTTGATGATGAACCCGTGTTGAATCTGAATCAAGTACGGACACATTCACCGGAGTGTGTGTGTGTGTGTGTGTGTGTGTGTGTAGGACAGAATACAGGGGTGCATTGTAGTCTGTGACAGGAAGCCATTGAACGACGTGGCACTTCATTACTGCAGGCCGACGTAATGGCGTGTAAAACTATAAAACTGCAAAATGTCTCATGTTGATAAATATTCATGACTCAAATTACTGTTGACCCGTACTGACATGCGCACACACTCACACACACACACACACACACACACTCACACAGAGTGTATGACTGAGTATCATCGTCTTGACTTGGTAATTGAAAAGTCTAAACATTACAGTAGAGTGTGTATCTAACAGAGCCGTAAAACGAGAATGTAATTATATTAAAGTGCACACACTGCTCTCTCACACACTCACACACACACACACACACACACACACACACACACACACACACACACACACACACAAACAACTTTCCAGTATTCCAATAAATAAAGCAGGTCTTTTCTTTTCAAAACACGTAATAAAAATTTTGGCACTGCAAAAAATAAAAATAAATAAACTGATATACAAAATAAATAACATGATATCCAAAATTCACCTCTCTCTCTCTCTCTCTCTCTCTCTCTCTTTCTCGCTCTCTCTCTCTTTCTCTCTCTCTTTATCTCTCACTCTGATTGTCCCTTCAGGTGGCTCGCAGTCTGGGGGTCCCCCTGTCCCTGGACATTGCAGGTGACCCTGATAATGAGAGGATTCTGGGTAAGCAGCGTCTCAGCGTGGCGATCGGTGTGCTGTCCGGCGCGGCCGCTGTGGTTCTCATCATCCTCCTGGTTCTGACGGCGCGTCAGTGCGGCGCACTCGGGAAAAACGGCTATGAGGCCGGAAAGAAAGAACCCGAGGAGGACTTCTTCACGCCCCGCCCACCCTCGCAGCCACCACCCGAGAAAAAAAAACGGCGCGATGCAGAGAAACGTGACATTCGGTCAAAATCCGAGCGCTCGCTGTACGCCGGGATCGTCACAGTGAACAGCTGCAGACGCACCGACGAGGAAGAAGAAGAGGAAGAGGAAGTAGAGGAGGAACTGGAAGTGAGTCAGCGCATCGGGGCACGGCGTCACCGCTCCAGTCCTGACCTGGCACGTCATTACAAGTCCAGCTCCCCGTTACCTGCCGTCCACCTGCAGCCCAACTCGCCGCCGGTGGAGGGGAAGAAGCACCAGGCCGTGCAGGACCTTCCTCCCACAAACACCTTCACAGGGAACGGGAACGGGAACGCCGACGCCATGTCACTTGGCTCCGACCACTGCTCTGACTACAGCTGCCACAACGCCAAGTACAGCAAACAGGTGAGATACAGTACCACCGCACGTTTCCATAGTAACACACCTTCAGTTCAGCGACTTCATTTACACCTGAACGGATGATGTGCTTGGTCTTTCCTTCCTGTCATCCTTCTTTCCTTCTTTCCTTCCTGTCTTCACTCAGCTTAGTATGTCCTGCGGGGAAAGCTCCCCTTGTTGTTTTGCTGTAATCATTTACTTTAAAGCAGCTGTTGTGTTGATGGATGATGTTGATGTGTTGATGGATCTGATTCCTGTCTTCTCGACCCGTCTTCTCGTTTCCTCCAGCAGCTTCTGTCTCATTAGCGGTTGCAGTATTTAGACAGCCGTGTTTTTGCAGCGTTTCAGTTTGTTGACTGTTCGAGGGTTTTGTGGAACAGTCGCAGTCTCGGCTGAGATGAATACTCAGGACACTCAGGTATGACATGTGACTGGATCTCAGTAACTTCCTAGTAAGTACCGTAGTCTGAGTTTTGCTTGGCCAGGAGAGAGACACTGAGGTAGCAGGTGACCAGGTGAGGGACCTAAAAAAAAAAGGGCATGGGACAATCAGACCACAGCTTAGAGTTATTTTTACACTACACTACACTTAGGCAGGACTTTTATGTTGGCATGTTATCATGTGATCAGTATTATGTGAGTGTCCTCTCCAGCAGTGGCCCATGTTCTCCTTTTCATTATACCTGTTTAAATACTGGAGCTGATGAGACGAGTGGAAATCTCCTCATGGGACAAACTGATCCGTGTTAATGCAGGACTGCAAACTTACACATTTATTTACTGTATTTATTTGTAATTTCTAAATTAATCAATATTGTAATTTTAAAACATTTTACTAAACAAAACTGTAGTACAGTATATTGCACTACATTATGGCTCTGTATACTGTACTGTTCATTGAACTCAAGTGCACTTTACTACATTACACTACATTATGCTATACTTTTCTACAACATACTCTACCATACAATTCTTTACAACACTGAACTATACTAGATTCAAAGATTCAAAGATTCAAATAACTTTATTAATCCCAGAGGGAAATTGCACATACTGTATATTCAAATATTCATGTATCACACTATAATACACCACATTATAATATATTACACTGTATTACACTACACTACCCTACACTATACTATCATATTAATTCATCATATTCATATTATACTAAACTTCTTCTTCTTCTTTGTCTTTCGGCTGTTCCCTTTCAGGGGTTGCCACAGCGAATCATCTGCCTCCATCTAACCCT
>JAQQZS010000013.1:560159-570866 GCA_030068045.1 Platyallabes tihoni | reverse complement strand
ACGGGGAGAACATGCAAACTCCATGCACACAGAGACGGGAATCGAACCCGGACCCTGGAGGTGCAAGGCGACAGTGCCAACCGCTACACTACCATATATAAGGCTACTGCTCTCAATATATCTATTACGTATAATAGAACTGTAAAGTGGGCGTGTCTGTATATTGAGCATATTTGTGAAAAAATTATTTGGGGGACGTACGATGAGTAATAGAACACATCAGGATGTTTTTTGGAATTTTTGTCTGTTTGTTTGTGCATGCATCACATAAAAACTACTGAATGAATTTTAATGGGGTTTTCAAAGGTGTATTTAGCCGAGCTTGAGTTAACATACGGGACTTGTTTCATCGCAATCAGACCACGTGAAAAGAAGATACACTACTTTGAAATTTAAATGGAAAACACCCTTATATCATAAAAAAATATATCGACCTTGAAAAACATCATTATTTAATCTCAAAATTCAACAGGTGGCGCTGTACATTTTTAAATACGCACTTATGAGTGTGCAATTGAAATCTACTTAATAAACATGATCTCACACCTTCATTTCACCCACTTCGTGGTAACACGTAAAAATTCAACAGCTGTACATTTTTTTTTAAAGAAACACTTATGAGTGTGCAAATAAATTCCATGCAAATTAAGTCACGGGCACATCTAGTATCTTAATATACAGGTGAAACTCGAAAAATTAGAATATCATGCAAAAGTTCATTTATTTCAGTAATGCAACTTAAAATGTGAATCTAATATATGATGTGAATCATTACATGCAAAGCAAAATAGTTCAAGCCGTGATTTGTCATAATTGAGATGACTATGGCTTACAGCTCATGAAAACCCCAAATTCATTTTACATGAGTGTCAATTCAATTCAGTTTGTTTGTATAGCACTTTTAACAGTGCGTATTGTTGCAAAGCAGCTTTACAGAAGCAAAAGAAAATTATGGAAGTGTGTATGAAATGTGAGAAAATGTGTATGGACCAAAATAATCAGATTGTCCCTGATGAACAAGCCGAGGGCGATGGTGGAAAGGAAAAACTCCCTGAGATGGTAATAGGAAGAAACCTTGAGAGGAACCAGACTCAACAGTTAACCTATCCTCATTTGAGTGATAATGGATAGCAGGAATTGATTTTGCAGTCTGTGCAGTTGTTTTGCGAAGTGTTGTCTCCCCAGTCCTCCTGATTCTTCACACAGAAAGTTCTCCGGAATCGGCCACTTTCTGATTGGGATTTGAAAGCTAGTGTCAAACAAACAGCCCCTGCTTTCTCTTTAAAACTTCTCTAGATATTCGATGTGAATTGCACTGTACGGTCACTCACAGTAGCCCCCTGAGAACCACAGTACCCAAACACATGCTGAAAGATGAGATCAGCAGTCTGGAAAGATTTGGGAATGCTGGGGAGCAGGATGATGCACAGGGACTTAGAGATGCAGAATGAGTTGATGATTCTCAGGGTGGTATTATTCTGTGAGATGAGGGTGGTATTATTTAGTGACTGAGTTATTAAGTTCCCAGGGCCTTTATGGAGTGAGCAGAGGTATGAATGTACTACGCAGATGGGGTCTAGGAGCTTTGGCTTTCTCACACTCTCACAGGATCCATCTTTGGGTGGCCTGTGGCTGGGCAGGGGTATCCCCAAGTGATGAGTTTATCTCATAGTTAGAGTGGAGCAAACTTACTTACCCCAGGGCACGGATTTGGTGGCCCTGCTGCTGGCATGCTCTCTGTGTCCATTATTTGTTGTCATGACTGCCCTCTTCCTGGTGGGACTGCATGAGCTGCTGGTGGGTGTAATAGAGTTGAGATGTGTGGGATTTGAAGTCACTTGTAAAATTTATAAACTGGGAGTCCATTGTGGCCAGTGTTCAGACCTGGAGTAAAGGTCTCTACTAATTTACTGCAACTTTTCTTTCTTCTTGCACATTTTTGAATGGTCTTCTTCATGGTTCGGTGTTACATTATCGCCATCTAGTGGAGCACCAACTATTTGTTTATGTGAAATTTTTTAACTGCATCTCTAATACTTGTTTTATCCAATGTGTGTGTGCGTGTGTGTGTGTGTGTGTGTGTGTGTGTGTGTCTTCAGCCATTGCGCAGGGTGACGTTCTCCGTGGCGACAGATGCTGGTTGCTATGACAGCGGGGTGGACGAGTCAGAGACACCGAGCAGTAAGAGCAGTAAGATCGGCGTTCTGTCTCTTCCTGAAGATGGATATGAGAGAACGACACCCGAGGGCAGTGTGGGGGAGGAAGAGCATGTGGAGAATGGTACACACACACACACACACACACAAACTTACAGTTATGGAGTTGTTTAAAAACTTCAGGTTAAGGACTGTAATACTGTTGTGTGAGCACCAGAGGGAGCTGTTTCAGTGCAGCACTCAGACATTCCCCTTCTCTTTCTTCATTTCTCTCACCTTTGTATGCTGAAATCCCTTTCTCTTCTGTCTCTCTACCATCTATCTCACTATTTTATTTAGTTTAGCCTTTTTGCTTTTCCTCCTTTCTCTACCTTCTTCCTTTATTTTATTTTTTTGTGTCTGGTCTCTCTTTATCTGTTTTTTTTTTTAATTATCTTGTGTTTTCTTTATATTCTCTAATTTTTTTTTTACTCTTTCTCTTATCCTTAATAATAACTCTTACTCCTTTTACTTTCTCCTACATTCTTATATCTTACTGTCTGTCTGTCTTTTTTCTCTGCCTCCCTGATCATCTCTCACTCTGCCTTTTTCTTCCTTTTTCGTCCTTATTCCATATAGTGGAACCTCGGATTACGAGTAACACGGTTTGCGAGTGTCCCACAAGACGAGCAAAGATTTTTAATAAATTCTGACTTGGAAAATGAACATGTCTTGGTTTACGAGCACTGAGTATCATGTATCACGCATGCGCTTGTTGTTTTGACGCCAAGCGTCACGTCATCACAACTGAGCAAACGGTTTTTCTCTCTCTTGCGCTGTGTAATTGTGGTTAATCATCTCTCCTGCTGGGTTTTAGTGCTCGTCTCTTACTGGTATAATCAACACCAGTGTACGCGTGTACTGTTTACTATAACACTGTCACCACATGTGTGTGTGCGTGAAACGTATTTTATTTTGTGTCTGTGTGTGTGTGTGTGTGTGTGTGTGTGTACAGCGCACATGTAAAGCAAAAGCAAGTCTCATTAGAGAGGTTAAAGATCCATTTTCTCTCTCTGTTTCAGCCTGCTCTTTGTGTCTGTGTGTGCGCGTATCATTGGACACACACACACACACACACACACAAACACCCCTCCTACTTTGGCCTTCACAAACACACACACTCTTTCTCTCTGCTCTACACAGAAACGCTGCTCTGTCGCGATTCTTTGCAAAGGTAAAGTTCAGGTTAATTTGTTTTATATTTATAGCAGTGATTCCGTTAGTGTGTCGCTCAATCGAGTGTCATTAGAGAGATTTCTTGTTTATTTTTCTGATAAAACAGTGTTTTCGTTGTGTGCGCGTGTGTGTGAAAAGAGTGAAGGAAGGGTAACTGTGTAAGACAAGAAGGGGGAGAGGGGAGCTTACTTTAGATGCACACACACACACACACACACACACACACAGCGCCTTTTACTTATTTTTTAAGGTAAAGAGCAGGTTAATTTTTTTTTTTACTTTATATTTTGTATTAATTATTTTTTATGTATCTACATTTTTTGGGCTGTGGAATGAATAATTTGAGTTTCCATTGTTTCTTATGGGAAAATTAAATTTGGTTTACGAGTGTTTTGGAATACGGGCCGCTTCCCGGAACGAATTATGCTCGTTATCCGAGGTTCCACTGTACATTTTTTTTCAGATTTGCCCCTTTTGTTTCTTTCTTTATTCACACCTCAGCTCTTTTACTATTTTCCTCCTTGTTTTCTTTTTATTACTGACCCCATTTCTCTCTTCATCTCTTACCTTGCTTTGTTTGTTTGCTTGTTTGTTTGTTTGCTTGTTTCTTCCCTCCTTTTTGTCTTTCACCTCCTGTTTTGTCTTTTAATTTGTAACCTCTTTGTTTTGGTTACTATATTATTTTTCAATCATATTTGTGTTGCCAATATTTCTGTTCGCCTTTCTCTTTTTTCAAACCTTTCTTCACAATCAACCTTTACTTCACAATCTTACCTTCCCATTTTTATCCCTTTCTCTCAGACTCAAGGCAGCTTCCAGATGTAGCTTTAACAGGAAAATGCACCCGTGATTGTGGCGAGTATGGCCACTCTGACACCTGCTGGATGCCTGTGCAGTCGTCGCCACGGAGACTCCAGGGCAATGGAGCGCCACGGCAACGCATGTCCAGCTTCACTTCAGCAGGCGATGACAACAACAATCACGACAACAGCGATCGAGAGGAAGATGAAGGAGAGGAGGACGACGGTTCAGACCAAGGCAGCGGAGGGGGCGGAGCCGATGACACGCGCAGTCCTCTGGCCAATGGTGATCCACTCACAAGCCGTCGCCATGGTGACCGTAACAGAAACATTGGGGATCACAACCGGAACCTGCTGAACCGCAAAATGACATCAGCATCATATGACACCTTTAGCAGCGCTAAGTTCGGAGGTCAATGCCATGGTGATGATTCAGAGGTGCCCTGCCCAAATGAGGTTATTCCCCTGACCCGGTCAGGAGGCGGAGACTTCAAAACAACATCATGCCTGACCTTATCACGCAGGGAAGTTTACCTGTGAGAAACCCATGAGACATGAACTCTCACCTGAACTGAAAACTCACACCTGAGATACAAATTTGCATCGGAGCTATGACCTCACATTTGAGACAAGGACTCACCTAAGACACGATTTCACACCTGAGACACGAACTCGAACCTGAGATACAAACTCAAACCTGAGACATGACTTTACACCTAAGACACAAATTCACACCTGTGATACGAAGTCACAACCATCTGAGACTAAATCTCACACCTGATGTAAAAACTGAATTAGCATCTAAAAGACATGGTCTCATCTGAACCCTGAGCTCACCCCTGAGACACAAACAGGAAGCACCTGATAACAAGCACCAAATTTGTAACTGAGATATGACGTCACCCATGAGAAAGGAACTTTTACCTGAACTTTCTAAATCTGAACCTAAATACAAAGCTAACATCTGGCAGGTGAAGAACCTCAGCTAGGAATTCTCAACTGAGCTACAAATTGGCATCTTAGTTACAAAATTACAGCTAGACATGCAAGACTCACACCTGGCCTGCAAAGTTTTAGATTCACACTGAGTTCAGGATTTGACTCCAGCGTCTGGACCACACCTGAAAACATCAAACTCTCTCCTGATATCTTATCTTGTGCCATACTGTAGATATTGATTTGAAACAAAGTTTAGACCTCTAATACAGACCTGCTGATAGAGCTTCCAGTTCGGACCTAATTCCCATCTGAGTTACTAATTCATCTGAGCTACAAATTGTCACCTGATATACCAGTAAAGACCTGCACAAAAGCCATGAGCTACCAGTTCTCAACTGGGCTACCAACCCTTACTTGACCACTTCTCATCTATGTTTCTTATCTTCACTTGACCACTTCCCACCTTGGCTACCTATCTTTACCTGAACTGTCCTCAACTGGGCTACCTATCTTTACCTGATCAGTTCGCACCTGGGCTACCAGCCCTCACCTGACTAGTTTCTAGCTGAGCTAACCATCCTTACCTGTATTTCCAGTTATTAACTGGGCTACCAGTGCAGACCTGCGCTACCAGTACACACTTAAGCTACATATTCTATGAATTCTCACCTGAGCTAATAGCTCTCACCTGCACACTGAGTTTGTATCTGAGGCATGAACTCAAAACTGGAGTAAGAATCATCACCTGTTTAGGACAAGTTTCAGGATTTTCAGGCTCTAGAACTGATTGTTTCTCATCCCATTATTTCTGTGGATGAAAAGTTAGTCGAGGATATGGAACGAGTCGCCTCACATACTTTAAAGAAGCTGTGAAGACGAACTGTTCAACATTGCATGTTTGATCTCCTGCAGAAGTAAAAAATCTGAAAAAATGTGGAAAGGAGCTTAGAAACTGAGTTACTTTTTAAAAGACTTTTAAAATAATGAGCTGCATGTTGGGCCTCCTGCTGACAGGGGGTGCTGTGAGGAGAGAGAGCACTTTTACAGAACTGAACATGATGTGGTGGACGCGATGGACGTGGTGGTCTCCTCTGACATCATCCCTACAAAAAAAAAAAAACAGACATTATGGTAATAAGGTTATGTTCCGTTTTAGAGTGATCATAAGTACCTAACTAACTGAGAACACTTGGTGTAATGCTAATCAGCTAGCTATATTTATCACCTCATTTCACTGAGCTATTATCCAGCTAGCTCTTTATGTTTAGCTAACATAATCTGATAACAAAACGGTCTTGTTGTTTAATATTAACGCTAGCTTAAGGGTTGCTAGTTTAGAAAAAAAAATCTAGCTATATGGCTGAGTTTAGCCATTGAACAGTGTTTATGATGTCAGGAAGGACCTCTATGCACATCCTGATTTTGACTGACAGGCATTTCTGGATCGATCATCCTGGGCGGAGCTTAGGTTAAATGTACCAGCCAATTAGCCAATCACAAATTTGACGTGGAACCATCACCTGACTTTTATTTCTTTGGCTCAGTATAGTTTTAGCATAAGACTTTTAGTTCTACACAGCAATTGCTTAACTAACCAGCTAATCTACATGTGGGACAATGCTAACATTAGATAATTAATATAAAAAAATGTAATGTGTAAGCATGCTAAATTATCATAACGTTTTCACGACGTTTGCGAATGGCTAAATAGTTTTACGTTAAGCCCCGCCCTTGTTTAACTGCCTGAGCACCTGTCGCTGGGAGTAATCAGGACATGTGACCGCCACAGCCAATCAGAGACGTGAAGTGTAGAGTGAGGTATATGAAAAAAAAATGTTAAAACAATCATTTAGCACTTAGCCAATCAAATGTAAGTATTCAAATGGTATTCAAATCAGCTTTCATAGAATCAGTAGACAAACGGAGACTAAAATACGATATTTTTCTTCCGTTTCTTTTTCTTTTTTTCTTTCATTGGTGACGAACACAAAACGGAGCGATTTCATTGGACACTGTTTGTAATGGACAAAAAAAAACACATAATGTTGAACTTTTGACAAAATGGAGAAACGGAACAAAATCGAAAAAGGAACTGTAGTTTCTTTATTAGCCACGTGTTCTTCAACAACTACAACACAAACACACACACACACACACACACATTACATGTAGGCCATGGTAAGAGGAATTAGCTGTAGCATTTTGCCTGCTTAATCTTCACACATTATTGGACTATAAACTAATCCTCCGTTTAAGTGCGAACAGAATTTCAGGGCATTAAATATTAAAACATGACGATAACAAATTTCATCTGTTTTTTTTTCTCCAGTTTTTTTCTTTTATGTAGGTAAACCAAATTTCTGTAAAGACGACACTGCATGCCTGTAAGCTAATGCTAATTTTGATACATAAAAAAAATACATCCCAAAGGGATTTAATTTCTTTAAAAAAATTTAATAAAAAAGGAAGTGTGTGTGTGTGAGTGTGTGCATAAATATCGGATCTCCAGGGCTATTATTAAAATTTTCCTAATCATATTTTCATGATTTGATTATGTTTCATGTATCTTATTATCTCATTTAGAGTCACGTTTATAATGGACACTTCACAAGCCGCGCCTCATGTACCAATCACAGGCCCTGCCTTATTTTACGAATAAAAAGCTGCACCTCATTTACCAATCACATGTTACCAATCACAGGCCCCGCCTCATTTAATAATCACTATCTTTGCCTTAATCTCCAATCTCAAGCCACGCCTCATTTATTAATCACAAGCCCTGCCTCACTGAGGTTCTCCATGGTAAATCCTTTTAGAAACTTGAAACTGGCTAAGTATTTGTTACTGTAGAGTCTGCTGGTGTGATGGGTCTTAGAATAATTCCAGGGTTCCTTACAGGTTTTTTGGATGGTTGATAGTTCTGGTATTATAAAACATTCTTGGAACCGTCTGTTTAAAGGAAATTCCTTGTTCTATAAAATATTTTGTCTGGACAAACTCAAGGATCATTCAGTGCTAGATCTCATGTGGCAAAGTCTTTATGGTCACAAGTTCTGGCTTTCTCAGGGCACTTTGAAATTCTTTGAAATATGTTCTTTGGTTCTAGTATTCTACTAATAACCAGGTTCCAAGTAGAAGAACCTTGGTAAATGTCAGTGTAAGTAAGATGTGCATGTTGAGAGCTGTATTTTGAGAATGTTGAATCTAGAACCATTAAGGGTTACTGAGTTTTTCCTCTGGGAGAACATTAAAGGATCTTCAAGATGATTATGTAACAGAAAATGTTCCAAACTAGAACCTCTTAGGCAAAAATAAAAAAGAACCTTGTCTTAGTGCTGAATATCAGCGTGTGTGTGTGTGTGTGTGTGTGTGTGTGATGGTTCTCTGGGAAGAACCCATCAAAGAACCCTTTTTCTAACAATGTCAGCTTCTCTCGGTCAGTCAGGCGATTAGTGGGTCGGGCTTGAGGCCAGGTAGTTGTCTTTTGAGTGGGTGCAGTTTGGGGTCAGGTGGATGATTTGTTGGTGCGTGGGTTTTGGTGTCTTGTAGTTAATTTGTGAGTGGGTCAGGTTTGGGGTAAGTCAGGTACTTTGTGAGTGGGCATGGCTTGGGTACAGGCAGTTGATTTATAAGTGGGCGGAGTTTGGGGTCAGCCAGTTGATTTAAATTCATAGTTTTCTTTTTATTTACTTCGTCATTTCTTTCAGATCAGCATATTTGACTCACTTTACCCCCTAAGAAATGTATTTATTTATAAATAAAATAAATCTAAAACTCACATTCCTCTTCAACCTTTAAGGATAAAACATTATTAGAAAGCTCAAACCGTGCACAGAACTCTTCTGGAGCCTAAAAGTGTAGTTTTGGTTTAAAGGATCTAAAGATCTAAAGGAACAGTTCAATTGGTAAAATTCTCTTTATCAGTGTTTTACTGGAGGTGTGAGGCTAAAGGCTAATGGTTAACATAGACAATACGTAGCAGTTCAGCAAGGCAGTCACTGACTCTATAAACAGAGGGGCACAAAGTCACAGAGACAAACCCAGTGGCAGCGAAAATTTCTTCTTCCTCAGCACACAGCTTGGTGTCTCTCTGCACCAGCATCAGACTCAGGTAGGGGGCGTGGCCTAATCACTGGGGGTGAAGTGTTTAACACAATAATGACTTAATGTATATTAATCAGCCCAAACTCTGTAAGTGTTCCTGTACCGACCATGGATTCCTGAGGTGAGCGTGTGGTCGTTTAGACGTGTGAGGCATCATTGTTAGCCACATTAGAATTAAAACACATATAAAAATAAAACACATTTTGGCTGATTGAGTAAATTAGGGTTCATTTTACTATTATTATATTTTTTCCTCAGTTTTCTCATCATACATGACTTTCCTCATCAAACATTTCAAGCTTCAAAGATCCAAAGCCAAAAAAATTCATGATTCTTTCTTAAAAAAAGAAAAAAAAAGGAACTAAACTGGAACATGTTAACATGTGTGTGTGTGTGTGTGTGTGTGTGTGTTCTTTGTAGGCTAAAACCTGCTGTTCTAGAGCAGTGTGTAATTATTCCTGTACAGTTCAGGGTGTAAATGAACTCCTCTGTATCTCCTGTTTTTTTCTAATGCACGTTTCTCTTTAACCGATTCATTACTCATTTCCGAGCATTTATTTTATTCTTTTTTTAACCAGCACTTGACTTGTGTATCGTCACACACAGAGAGACGGCTATGAACTTTAACCCGAACGGCATGCTAACGGCGTTTAATCTGCACTTAACGAGGAAACTGTATTTTTTACTTTGCTTTGATGTGATGAATTGATTAGCTGATGAATCGATGAGTCGATGAATCAGTGACTTGGTTCTCTTTGTGTTTGTAATGATACACACTGAATGAGGGCTCTGGAGCTGTTTGGTATGTTACAGTTATGTACAAGTTTGACTTTTTGACATTAAAATCTCTTTCAAACTTCTTCTCGACTTTTTATTATTCATTGTACAGTTTACAAGAGGGATGGTGTGGTCACACACACGCACGCACGCACACACGCACGCACGCACACACACACACACACACATCATCAAAGCATGAACTTGAAGCCACAAAGTCTAATGGAAAAACAAAACCTCTTCTTTAAATTGAGAATGAAACTCGTCTTTTATAATCATTAAACCTGTCAGTCATTTTGAAAACTCCCGTATTAAACTGAATGCTTCGTTTTCATCATTGTTATCGCCGCTGAGAGGATTTGTGTGTATGTATCATACTTCCAGTTCTCTCTCTTTTTTTTTTAAATAAGTCAAAAGCTGTGCTTGAACTGTTCACTCGGCCATCGCGGAAATGTGAAAAATCGCGGAGTGTGGAAAATGATGCAAACTTGTGTGAGCTTGTGAGCAGCGCGTTACAATATTGAATTTGTTATTTATAGTTTGTAGATGAGCATACGAAGAGAGTTTTAATATTTTACTTTCATGACATAACTTTCACCCCTGATTGTACACAGGCTCTTACTTACCCTAAATTTAATGTTCATTCATTTTCTATACTGCTTAATCCTGTATTCAGGGTCGCGGGGGACCTGGAGCCTATCCCAGGAGACTTCGGG
>JAQQZS010000013.1:103462-114274 GCA_030068045.1 Platyallabes tihoni | reverse complement strand
TGTAAACATTTTTGTTATTGTAAAGCGGCCTTGAGTCTCTTGAAAGGCGCTATATAAAATAAACTTATTATTATTTATTATTATTATTAATTCCACACCTTCTCCTTGGGTCTGTGAGGAGGTCCACACCATATTCCTATTCTTGGTTCTGTGAGGAATTCCACACCTTCTCCTTGGTTCTGTGAGGATGTCCACACCTTCTCCTTGGGTCTGTGTGGAGGTCCAGAACGTATTCCTATTCTTGAGACTGTGAGGAGGTCCAGACCGTATTCCTATTCTTGGGTCTGTGAGGAGGTCCATACTTTATCCTTATTCTTGGGTTTGTGAGGACTTCCACACGTCATCCCTATTCTTGGGTCTGTGAAGACTTCCACACCTTCTTGAGATTTTTCTGGCTATCAAATTTTTTTAGAAGTTTTTTTTAGATGGTTTAGTTACAAATGGTCACATGACCAAGAGAACATCATGTTCCTGCTTAACAGTGATCAGTTTTCTGGCATAGGATTTAACAAACACTTTGGAAAGCAGGAATGTAGGAATCTTTCTATCCGGAGCAGGATGGAGCTCTGTGAGGAAACCTGAGAAGGCTCCATATGTGGAGATTTTATTACCAGGAAGAAGAAGATTTAATGTTGGAACACATCTCTCCAGGGGAGAATGTTTTCCTGATACCTCAACTGACCTGTACTCTGTGTGTATGTGTGTGTGTGTGTGTGTGTGTGTGTGTGTATTTGGACCCTATTTAGCCCTTATCAAAGTTCTAGAGGAGAAACACACTGCACATGATTCCCTGTTTCACACCTTTCCCTGTGTGATGAGGTGCTACCACCACCATCATCATCATCATTATCATTTTCACTGTTATTGAACAATCTCTCTCTTTCTTTCTCTCTCTCTCTCTCTGTCTCACAGCCACTGTATTCAACAAATTCTGGAGAGCGTTCATCACTGCCACATTAATGGCATCGTGCACCGAGATTTGAAGGTCAGACACACACCACACACACACACACACACACACACACACACACACACACACACACATACTTTTAGAATTTATGTATCATTACTATAAAGGTGAATGGATTGGAATTCTGTAGAACTTTACTATCCAGATTCTCTAGAAATGATACAACACAGAGAATTCTAGAGAAAAGATCCTGAAGACCAGGTTTCCAGTTACTTCTTCATGAGAATATTTGCTCATTCAGCTCCTCTGACATCAGCAAAGTTTCTGTAGAATTTCTTCTTGAGGGCGTTTTATACGTTCTATAGAGCTGTATCTCTACACGGCTGCTGGAGTTCTGACGGAATGAATTTGTTAATAACGTTTGTTCTTTGGGATCTAGAACCCTTTAGCAGGCCGAGTCTCGGGGCAGGTCTCAGGGTGGGATTTCAGGGGGGGTCTCAAGGTTGGACAGGGATGTTGTTGTTCTGTCACAGTGAGATTGAAGCATAATCCCTGACGTCTCGTTCTGCGGATCTCCCTCTCCAGTCTAATGGCGGTCCGTGTGGATTAGATTTCAGTTGATCCACTTACTGCGCTTCTGTTGCCTGTCTCGCTGATCGTGGCGTCTCTATCCTGGGAAATCAGACTCTGTCTCTCATAGCAAGCCAACTTTTTTTAAAGCTTCTCAGATATAAATGCTGTTGCTTGGACATTTTATTCTTGGTTTCCAGTAGTTTCCAGCGTTTGCGTTTCAGCTGGTAATCGCTTATATACACATTTAATCACTGTGATATTTTGGAACTAGCAACACCCCCTGCCTCCATCAGTCACGCAACAAAGGCAGAGGTTCTGTTTAATATGCAGGTTATGTTTAATGCAGATATCGGAGTGTAAAAAAGTAGCTTAGTAGGGTAAAAGTAGAAATCAATATTACTCAGTCCTCCAATTACATCTGTACTTGCGTAAAAGTCCCAAAGTGCTCACCTTCAAATTTTCTTAATTATCAAAAATGTAAGACTTGTATTAAGTAGCTTTCTCTCTCTCTGTCTTTCTCTCTCTCTGTGAATACTGTTTTTGCTGCTGTCTTCTACAATTTCAAACACCTTCTACATTATTAGGTGTGCCTCAAAAGAAAGACAAGTCACACAATTACACATACAACTACTCAAGTACAGAAACAAATTAATTGTACTCCGTTACCTCCCGCTTCTGTTATCAGCTAAGAGAGGAGTTCACATCATGAGCATTTTTAGTCCGATAACTTGGTGGAACTCTGGAAGATGAAACGGAGGCTAATCCCATCATGAATACAAGTTACTGATGGACAGGAAGTGGTGTAGACAGAGTGTACGAGGGGAATAAACAGGATCCAACAAAAAAATAAAAATAAACAAAAAATAAATCTCGCTCACATTTATTAATTCTGAGTTCTGTATAACTGAGCAAAAAGTCTGTACTCATGCATCGATTTTCAACTAACTGAGAACACATACACATACAATATAGCTTGTTGTAAATTTAGCTTGATGTGGTGTGTGTGTGTGTGTGTGTGTGTGTGTGTGTGTGTGTGTGTTAGCCTGAGAATCTGTTGTTAGCAAGTAAACTAAAGGGAGCTGCAGTGAAGCTGGCTGATTTTGGACTTGCGATTGAGGTGCAAGGAGAACAGCAGGCCTGGTTCGGTAAGATCACACACACACACACACATACACACACACTTATGGATCATCAACTAGTTGTTAAATCTGTTGGCATGTTCTTGTGTACTGGGGTGTGTGTGTGTGTGTGTATGTGTGTGTAGGTTTTGCTGGGACTCCTGGATATTTGTCTCCTGAGGTTCTGAGAAAGGATCCTTATGGAAAACCAGTGGACATGTGGGCCTGTGGTACGACACACACACACACACACACACACACACATAGTCTGACTATATATTAATATACTGTATAAATGTATATATGTGTGTGTTTGTGTATATGTGTGTGTTTGTGTGTTGTAGGTGTGATCCTCTACATCCTGTTAGTTGGTTATCCTCCTTTTTGGGATGAAGATCAGCATCGTCTCTATCAGCAGATCAAAGCCGGGGCGTATGATGTGTGTACTCATTAATATTCTGCACCTGAACTCAGCAGAACCTTACCATACTCGGTTGTGACCTCTAACACAGTAGTCCTGAGCTCTCAGTCACTTCCCACAGCAGTTCTCACACTCAAGTGTTCCATTTTACATCAGCAGACTATATATCCAAAAGTATATGCACCCCTGAACATCACACCAGTATGTGGTTCTTCCACACAGTTGTACAGAGCGTCTCTGTGTTTTCTGTAGTGTTACAGTTCCCCTGTAGTGGTAAGATGAACCACCCAAACCTCTATCCAGCATGACGACGCCCCTGTGAGATCCACAAAGCCAGCTCCATGAGGACATGGTGTGTTAAGACTAGGGTTGTGTATTGTTTGGGTTTTTTACGATACTGATGCCAAATCGATACTTTTAAAATGGTACCGGTGCCTAAACGATGCCTGATCCGATACTGATACTCTGGCGATTCATTCCACAACCCAAAAATATTCTTATAAAATAATTAATACAAAATAAAGCAAATTTCAATTTCAATTTTATTTGTATAGCGCTTTTAGCAATTGTCATTGCCTCAAAGCAGCTTTACACAATCAACCTGCACTTTACCTTTGAAAAGAATCGTGGCTGTAGTGATTGTGATCAGAGAGAGGAGGAGGAAGGGGGGGGCTGCTGTGTAGGACGGCTTTCACACACACACCTGCGTGCGCACACACACCCACACCAGTTTACTCTTACTCAACCAAGCGAGCACACACACAGACATGAAAACACACACACACACACACACACAAGCTTACAGGCAAGGGGGGGACAGGTAGGCTTCTGTGTAGGCCGACTTTCACACCCACAGTAAACTGGTGTGTGTGTGGATGTGTGAAAGTCGTCCTACACACACACATACAAGCACAAAATAAAATATTCTTTATGTGCAGACACATGGTCACAGTGTTATAGTGAACAGTACACACACGCACGAATGTTGACTATACGAGTAAAACACACGAGACCGAGCAGGTGAGATGATTACCCACAATTCTGCAGTGCGCGAGAAAGATGAACCATTGTCTCAGTTGTGATCACGTAACTCTCTGCATCAAAACAAAAATCGTATGCGTGCCACATGATACTTGATATTTGGTACTCTTATATCAAGACTAGCTCATTTATCAAGTCAGAATGTATTAAAATATTTTGCTTACTTGCAACCCGAGGTTCCACTGTATATATTTAAAATAAACAACATATTTAAAGTATACATAAATATATAAAACACATCTAATTGACATATTACCAAGCCCAACTACAGTGGAACCTCGGATTACGAGCATAATTCATTCCGGAAGCGGGCTTGTATTCCAAAACACTCGTAAACCAAATTTAATTTTCCTATAGGAAATAATTGAAACTCAAATTATTCGTTATACAGCCCAAAAAAATAAATACATAAAAATAATGAACACAAAATAAAAGTAAAAATAAAACAAATTAACCTACATTTTACCTTTAAAGAAAGGTGTTTCCGTTTGTGCACGCACGCGCTGTGTGTGTGTGTGTGTGTGTGTGTGTAATGCACACACAAACACACACGCACACTCTCTGCCTTACACAGAAACTCTGCAAGCACTAAGACCCAGCAGGGGAGACGATTACCCGCAATTCCGCAGCACAAGAGAGAGAAAAACCGTTGGCTCAGTTGTGAAACGCTCGGCATCAAAACAAGAAGCGCATGCATGATACCTGCTCGTAAACCAAGACAACGCAAGTCAGAATTTATTAAAAATCTTTGCTCGTCTTGCGGAACACTCGTAAATCGCGTTACTCGTAATCCGAGGTTACACTGTACAATAATTTAACACCAATAACAGAAAAGTAGTTAGTGTTCTCATTATGCTACATACCAGCTTCAAAGGTCAGCGATTCTTTTGCAGAAATTCGACCATATTTGCCTAATCTGGGAAAATGGTCTGACTGGGGCCGGACATGCAAACACTGCCAGCTGATGTACGCAAACTTTTAAACACGGTTCATCCCTCTGCTTTTAACTTCATCCCGTGTGTCCTCATGCTTTAGAATGTTTTAGGGATCTTAATTTAAGTGTGTTTAGCTTAGCAAGCTAATGCTACCTGCTGCTGTCAGAGCAAGTGTACTTACTGCATACACATGCTGCATTCACGAATGCTCTCATTTTCCAGGTTTTCATTTGGAATGTGAAAACAACATGCACACTTGCATTACTACAAACCAAATAAGTTGGATTTTGTATTTTTAGAGATTTCTGAGTCGCACTCATACGCATTTTCTCAGTTTGGAAATAATTTGCAGTGGCACGGAAGTGAGGCACCAAAAAATACGCTCTGATTTGGTTCTAGTACATGCTGGTTATGTAGGTACCGGTGCCAATATGGTTACGGTTTAGGTACACAACCCTTGTTAAGAGTGTGTTGGAGCAGAAGAACTTTAGTGTCCTGCACAGAACCCTGACTGTTCTCAACCCCACTGAACCATCAGCTTTGGGATGAACTGGAAATGGAACTAGAACACAGGAGGTGTCGATCTGGAATGGCCCGCTCAACTGGGGCGTATGGGTGTGATGGTCGGGTGGGGGGGCATGGGCAGTCAATGTTAATTAATGCCACAGCAAATATTTCAAACTACAACACCCTGATATCTGATTGGTTTAAAAACACAGCGAACCATAACATTTCTTTTTTGTTAGGTTTATCATGTTTATCTTAACGACTCGAGTACAGCAAAGGCCTGTGTCTATAGAGTGATTTTCAAAAAGTGCAGGAGCTACACTAACTTCATTAATAAATGGTATGTGTGCAGTTTCCCTCTCCAGAATGGGACACAGTGACTCCTGACGCCAAAGATCTGATTAATAAAATGCTTACAATAAACCCGAACAAACGTATCACAGCCACTGAGGCACTTAAACACCCCTGGATCTGTGTATGTAACCCACACACATATACACACACTTGCACTCAGACAGTGTGTTGATTTTCTATACATATTGTACACTGCTCTATAATGAGTTCAGAATTTCACCATCTCATTACTCTCTCACAGCAACGCTCCACCGTGGCTTCAATGATGCACCGTCAGGAAACTGTGGAGTGCCTGAAAAAGTTTAATGCTAGAAGGAAGTTGAAGGTAAACAGACACACACCTACTGTAGCTCTCTTCAGTCACAAAATGTTCTCCAAATTCTTTTCCCAACTTTCTCTCCTCTTCTTCGTATGAACATTGCCCGTCATTTCTTCCATTTCTCAAATTTCCATCATTATTCCCATTGTTCATTTCCGTTTTTGCCATCATTATTTCTTACTGGAAATGAAGCACTAAGGAAGGACATTCAGACTAATTTAGATGCCAACTCGAGGAGTTGTTTTTGACAGAGAGGTTCATAAATTTTTAGTTAAGGTTTTAGTGCTTTGGACAAAATGGTCTACAGCCACCTTCTCCACAATCTCAAAGGTGCAGGACATTTCATGCCTTACAGACACTCAGTAGCTTGTTCATGCCCATGTCATATGAACATTATAGAATTAGAATGAAGAAAGTAAAGGTGGAAGGTGGAGACCAAAAACGGCACTAAATCCACCACGAAGTGAATTTGTCTACTGAGCAAACCAAAAGGAACATCTTCGACAGATCAGGGAGGCAGAGAGAGACATTCTCGGCAGGTTAGTGAGGCAGAGCAAGATGTCTTCGGCAGCAAAGGGAGCAAGAGCGAGACGTCTTTGAGAGATCAGGGAGGCAGAGCAACTTCTTTGGCAAAGCAAGATGTCTGCGTTATTTAGGGAGGCAGAGCGACTTCCTCAATGGATCAAGGAGGCAAAACAACTTACTTGGTGAATCAGGGAGGCAGAACGACTTTCTCGGTGGATCAGTGAGGCAGAATGAATTCCACGGTGGATCAGGAAGGAAGAGTGAGATGTCCTCAGCAGAACAAGGAAGAGTTAGACGTCCTCTGGAAATCAGGGAGGCAGAGTGATGTTCTCGGGCAGATCATGGAGGCAGAGGGACATCCTCTGCAGATAAGGCAGACGGAGCGAGGTCTTCGACAAAACAGTGAGGAACAGCGAGACATCCTCGGCAGAACAAGGAAGAAGAGTGAGATGTCCTCGGTAGATCAGGGAAGCAGAGCAACGTCCTCGGTAGATCAGAGAAGCAGAGCGACGTCCTCGGTAGATCAGGGAAGCAGAGCGACGTCCTCGGCAGAACAGAGAGGAACAGTGGGACGTCCTTGGCAGATCGGTGAGGCAGAGCGACTTTCTTGGTGGATCAGGGAGAGAGAGATGTCCTCGACAGATCAGGGAGGCAGAGAGATGTCCTCGACAGATCAGGGAGGCAGAGCAAACTGTCCATGGCAGATCAGGGAGTCACAGCAGGATGTCCACGGCAGATCAGAGAGGCAGAGTAAGACATCCTTGGCAGTTTAGGGAGGCAGAGCAACTTCCTCAGCAGAGCAGTATGTTCTCGGCAGAACAGGGGGGAAGAGCGAGATGTCTTACCAGAGAGACAGAACAACAACGAGACGTCTGTTGTATTCATGTGATTTGAACTCAACAGGAAGTGGAGTATAAACTAATTTAAAATCTCTTCTTTTCTTCCTGTCAGGGCGCCATTTTAACCACGCTTCTAGTGACCAGGAACTTTTCAGGTACCCACTCTACCGTGTGTGTGTGTGTGTGTGTGTGTATGTGTTCCCTACACTTTCTTTCCCTTAGTTTTATTTGCATTCTACATTCCTTCTTTAGTTCAGTGAAAGATGTTTTTTATGTTTTTTTTTCCTTTCTCTTGGTTAATTTTCCTTCCTTTTTTGGTGGGCGTGTCTCTGGAGGTAAGACTGATTGGACGTGACACTTTCTGGCCAATCAGGTGCATGGGATTTTGCGTGGCTCACTGGACTGCATGGCAGTTGAGAGATTACATTCACAAAGTGTTTTATACCCATTATAATTGTTATTTAAAGTTGAATTTGAGTTTAATGTTTATTGTTATTCCAGTTTCTGCTTTCTGAATGGAATCTTACAGAATCTTTACTCTAATTTAGACCATGTGATTAATCCGCCTGCTGCATGTCTAATGCATGCGTCTGTGTGTTTAAAACACTGAGATATTAATACTTTTATTTTAATTTAACAGCAGCGAAGAGTTTGTTGAACAAGAAGCCGGACAGTGTAAAGGTGCACATGTTCACCTTAAACACCCAGAATTACACAAACACTTTTTTATTATTCATCCATGTTTTTTCCAGCTATTTATTTTTAAATGCACTAAATTATTTTTAAATATTTATTTTTTGCTACGTACCTTACTGTCGGTTTGTTTTATCACTGCAGGTTACTCATAAAATAAATCAATCATAATAAAATAATTGTAAAAAATTGGTTCTAAATAATTTATTGCTGATGATTGAAATTGAATTTAATGTTTTTCTTTCTAATATTTTTAGATGGCAAAAAATAAATTCAGTCATCAAACAGCGTATCACGATTCTTTCATGTGGAGAGTTGTGTATCGCCACACTGAATCCAAAATCTTTTTTTTTTTTAATAATAAAAAAAAATTATATATGTTTGCATTTGAGGTGGTAAAATGTTGCAGTTTCTCTAAAATCTTCCAGCTGCTCTACATTTGTCATACACTGGTAGTATCCTGTTTGATAGGAGCAAATTATTTATAAAGTCATATTTTAAATTTGTGATATTTATAAAAAATTTTGTATTTTCTCGGTTATATTGTTCCTCTGTGTGAAACTGATTTTCTCCTTGTCCCCCTGCAGGTCAACAATAAGACCAACAAAGACACAGGCCCCGCCCCTGCACTGGTACACAGCAGACTCCGCCCCTCCTGCATGACATCATTTGATTCTTGTGGAGCTCTAAATAAACTTGATAAATAATACACATATCTGTCAGAGAAAAAATAAACATGACATCACTCCCTTTGTGTGTGTGTGTGTGTGTGTGTCTGTCAGGAGCCTCAGACGACTGTCATCCACAATCCAGTGGAGAGAAATAAGGTGAGAGATTTATTATACATCATGTTGGTGTTTACCTTCAGTTACATCATCATTTACACACACACACACACATACACACACATAATCAGCGTGCCCTTAAGAGGATAGGCTGTCTGTATGTGTGTGTGTGTGTGTGTGTGTGTGCTCTTTTTTGTGCTCTGAGGTTTGTTTTTGTTTCAGGACTCAACTGAGAGCAACAACACCACTATAGAGGACGAAGATATTAAAGGTTTCTGTGTGTGTATATGTTTGTACAAGTGTGTGTGTGTGTGTGTGTGCATGTGCATCTGTGTTTGTGTGTATATTTGTGTGTGTGTTTGTATCATTGTCTGCATGTGTGCGGGCATGTTGGCACACAATTTAAAACGCCTTTTCTTAAGTGCAGGAGAAGTAGGTAGGGGAGGAGACATGTGATGTGTCTTCTTCGGAGGGTAGGCAGCAGCAGCAGGCGGTTGGGGCTGGTCGACAGGCCAGGCTGGCTGAAGTGGAAGATGAGGTTGCAGGGGAAGTGGCCAAGCTGGGACAAGATCTCCGGTGTGCTTTTCCCCGGAGTTCTCCTTTTGCCAGTTCTGTGAATCTCTGGAGCATGCAGACTCTGAAAAAATTCAAAAACAGATACTAGTTCAGTTTACTTTGCTTCCAGAACATAGCACATTTGCCTGTTACGCCGGCTTTTCTGAACTTGTCGAAGGTGGTGTAGTAGGGAGTTTTTCCTTGCCACTGTCGCCCTCGGCTTGCTCACCAGGGACAATCTGACCATTTTGATTCATGCACATTCACATTCCATACAAACTTAAATAATTCTTTTGATTGTGTAAAGCTGCTTTGCGACAATGACAATTGTTAAAAGCGCTACACAAATAAAATTTAATAGATGGTCGTCCCAGCTGCACAAGTGAACGATTACATTGTCCAGAAAAGCGGTGGCTCGGGATGATGATGTTGGAATTCCAGCCACTGTAATGTGACTGAAACCGCATGTACCATAAAGGGAGGGACCCTATATTTCTAGTGGCCACATTGAGTGCTGAAAGTGGTTTGTTCCTTTACTTCTGGGATGAGCGCCACTTGCCAGTAGCTCTTTTGTTCTAGTATGGCGATGAAGCGGGCTCTCCCGAGGCGCTAGACGAGATTATTTACTCGTCGAACTCAGATACCTGGTTCAACTGACAAAAGTCATTACAAAACCAGAGGGAACCGTCAGGTTTGGGTACCACAACGACCGGGCTGGACCAGGGACTGGTCGACCCCTTAATGGGGCCTCCTTTGAAGCATTTTATTCACCTCGGGCTCGATAGCATGAAGCTTGAACTTGTGGGCCTGTGATGGCTGTTCTGCCTGTGCTTTCTATACA
This sequence comes from Platyallabes tihoni, assembly GCA_030068045.1. Classification (NCBI taxonomy): domain Eukaryota; kingdom Metazoa; phylum Chordata; class Actinopteri; order Siluriformes; family Clariidae; genus Platyallabes; species Platyallabes tihoni. The sequence continues at coordinate 103,858 of JAQQZS010000013.1, read as the reverse complement.
TGCTTTCATATGATGGGAAGTATGTGTTGGATTTCCTCATTTTCTGTACTCAATGGACACTTTGGGTGTCTCCCTGATTATGAAGAGGACATACGGGAGCAGCTGAGCCCAATTTCGGCCACTATTGTCCGGTATTAGCCGCAGCATCCTCTTAAGGGATTGTGTAAAGTGTTCGACCAAGCCGTAGGTTTGAGCATGGTAAACTGATGTTCAGAGTTGTTTCACCTGCAATGGCTAACACGCATCAGACATTAATTCAATTCAATTAAATTTTATTTGTATAGCGCTTTTAACAGTTGTCATTATCGCAAAGCAGCTTTACACTTCTTCTTTGTCTTTCGGCTGTTCCCTTTCAGGGGTCGCCACAGCGAATCATCTGCCTCCATCTAACCCTAT
>JAQQZS010000013.1:78457-92551 GCA_030068045.1 Platyallabes tihoni | reverse complement strand
CACACACACATACATACACACAGGTGGTTAATGCTCTATAATAAACTAGAACACATGCTGTTTATAGAATTTATATTAGAATTCTAATAAATCAGGTGTTACTGAGAATCACAGTGGAATACAGCAGCAGGTTAAAGTTAAACACACACACACACACTGATTGGTCTTCTTGCTTAGAGATTAGGGGAACAAATTAAGTAATTATGATGCCACAAACACAGTTTCATATTTGCTACATTTTTAAAAGAAACTCTTTTTGTCCTGTTACAATACTGTTGCACGTCCACTAGTCCACTTCTGATTAGTGAAGGTCAAGTGGACAAGGCTGTGTCGTAATCAGCATTAAAACAGGGAGTGAAGTACACAAGTCATGGTAACACTACAACAAACACAGAGAGTGAGACATGACACAGACAGACAGACAGGTGAGTTTAAATACCATGAATATAAGTTCTTATTAGATGACAGTGCTAATCATGCTAATGCTAATTTCACTTGCAGTAGTTAATGTGATTATATACAAATTAGCATTATGATGTTACTGTGTGATCAAGCAAGACGCAGGAACACGATTAGCGGAGGAGTTTTTATAAATAACAGCACGCAGCATTGTTACGATGTAATTATGATGTCAATATTTTTACTTTAACGATAAAGGAGAAATGAAAAGAACATCCTGGAAATTTCTCCATGAGGACGTTGTGTCGCTACATCAAGGTCAGCATCCGATTAAACACGCTAATTTAATCAATTAAACACGGGCTAACTGTTCACTAAATCTAGCTACTGTAGCAAGTGATTCAATAAGCTTTTAACCAGTGATAGTTTGTCCCAAACAGCTAGCTAGCGCATATGTCCATGAGGTAATAAATATGCTAGCTGGTTAGCATTACAGCGAGGAGCTGCCATTAGAGAAGCTAACTATAAAGAGCTAGAGAGTAAAAGGGCTAGAGTGTTGCTTGTTCTGTTCCTTTTTTAATGGTGACATCATCAGGGAGCACCACTGTCATGTCTTTAATATTTTGTACTTCACCCCAATAAATAAATAAATAAATAAATAAACACAGCTAACAACATGAGAAAGATGTAAACAAACAACATTGAAGAAGGAAGACCTGTAAAACAGGAAGTAAAGAGAGAGAGTGGGAGAGAGGTGCATTCTGGGATTGCTTGAACATTCTTAGTGCAGCAATAGGAGAGGAAACAGTACAGATTCATCATTATTCCTCTAAATGAAGCCACATGATGCTGACGGTTGTCGTCCTGGTGATATCAGAGGTCATTCGTGTGTCCTATACACATTCTTCCTTCATCCCTTCAGTGACCTCAGGTTCGTCGTCTTCGCGCTGGGAAAGACAGAAACGTGGTGAGCGTGATGCTGATGTTAAAGGTAAAAGCTTCTACACTGACAGTTCACCTGTGTGATTTCATGGGCCGTGGCCTGGTGTGTGTCCAGGTGCGTGTTTTCAAAATAGTTTCCAGGCTCGCTCACCACAGCCGCGTTGCACTGCTCAGTGAACATCACCTGAACAAGTTATCCAATCAGAACAGCGATCATCATCCAATCAGTCTAAAGAGCATTACACAATCAGAATGTGGACGGGGTAAACAATCACGTGTACCTCGGTCTCATCACCATCACTCTTCACCACTGTTCTCTTCACTGCTCTTGAGCGGGTATGGCCTTCGGTTCCGGCCTCTGCCGATGCGCACCGTCTGACCACTGCCCTCTGACACACCTGTACAGGTAGCACCATCACCACTTACACACACTCACCCACTACATTATACCACTACTTGAACCCATACAGAGGCAGCGGAGTTGATTCTCTAACAGACTGATCCAGCTTTGCTGTCACAAAGAACACTTCAGGAAATCATTCCTACCGTTCGCCATCATACTGTACAACCACTTACCGCTATGTAACAGATGATAATAGCAACATATACACTATACAGATCCCCTTATTCACTGTCATTTTACAGACATTTTACACACACTGACAATTTGCACATTTCAACTCATTTTCTTATTTTTAATTACCAGTTTGCACTGTTTTTTTTCTATAGAGCATATGCAATACTGTATTAATTTATAAATGTTACAATTACATTCTTTTTTTTCTCCACCTTACTACTTTTTGTGTAACCTGCCACTGCTTTAACAAAATAATTTCTCAAGTATAGCTATCCATCTATCTATTTTTGTTACATTTAGGGTTAATGGTTGGGAGAGTAGTATAGGGTTAAGGGTTAAGGGAGTGGTGTAGGGCTGGGGGTTAGCAGAGGTAGTGTAGGCTTAGGGGATGGGGGAGAGGTTTCAGTTGGGGTAGTTGTGTAATGTTGGGGTTTGGGTAGTGGTCTAAGGTTAGGGGTTTGGGGTAGTTGTGTTGGATTAAGGGTTGGGGAATTGCTGTAGGGTTAAGGGTTGTACAGTAGTGTAGGATTAGGGGATGGGGAGGTATGGGGTGGAGATTGGGGTAGTGATGTAGGGATTGGGGTTAGGGGTAGTGGTAAAGGGCTATTGGTTTGGGGAATAGTGTAAGATTGTGGGTTAGGGGAAGTGATGTAGGATATGGGATTGGGCAATTGGTTACGGTTAAGGGTTGTACAGTAGTGCAGGGTTAGTGTTGGGGTAGTGTTTTAGTGTTAGGTGTTCGGGGTAGTGGCTCGTCTAGGATTAGGTGTTATTTGTAGTGGTGTAGGGTTAGGTGTTGGGGAATGGTCTAGGGTTACTTGTTCTGGGAGTGGTGAAGGATTAGGAGTTGATATAGATTGTGTGGCAGTGGTCAATGGTTCACTAAATTAGCAGGTACCTGTGTAGTGTGCAGGGTTCCCCGTTCCTCCATGTACAGTTCCTTAGGCTCAGTCTGCAGAGGAACAGCAGCTTTCCCAAAAACCTGCTAACAAACATAAGTAGTAAATAAAAAACTGCTCAGGTGAAAAAGATGCAGGTTTTACACAAAGCAGGATTTATTTATTTATTTTAAAGATCCACCTCATCCTCCTTATCATCATCTTATCATCTTTGGAAGAAGAGAAACTCAATGAGCTTCCCAAGGAAATCAAACACAGCCCATAACAAACACTTCAAGATTAGTAACAAAAATAAAACAGCTGTTCAGTCACCTCCAGTCTGATCAAAACTCATTTTCATGACCCTGAGATCTAACCTCAACCTCCAAGCATGCCGTCACTCAACTCTCATCAAGTAGAGAATCTAACCTCATCAAAATAAACAAACATCAGCTCATTAAAATTATCATTACTTAACTAAAATAAAATAAAAAACATTATCCAATCTAAATAAATAAATATAATAGAAATAAAATCAAAAGATCTTTATCCAATAAAAAAATAAAATAAAATAAAAGAACCGATCAGAATAAAAGACAGTTTTCTACAGGACGTCATGTCACTTCCTGTTTCTGCAATTTAGATGGAAATGGATTTTTTGGAAGAAATGTTTATGATGTAGATGGATGTGACTGAAGAACATGAGGAAAGCAGAACCTCAGCTTTCAGGAGAACATGCAAGAGCATCAAACAGGATATCCATGCAAATAACACAATCATCAACCATCAGTGCAAGAGTCATCAGTTCATCTGGAGATACTTTACACCAAACCAGTTCCAGAAACTTCTATCTTCTCTAGATAATTTTAGACAGCAAACAAAACAAACTAATCATGCAGTAGTGTCAGCTTCTGAAGGTCAAACAGCTCCAAAATTAGGGAGCATTAGTTTTAGTTATGCAACATTATTTATGAAGCAGGATCTTGAGTGCAGACCTCATGATGTTAGAAATTTTGCTGATTCATCTAACTATAGAAACTGAAATGTCACCCTTGTGCCAGGAACTATGAGGAGCAAAAGATGAAGCTGGGGATAAAAATGGAGAGAAGGACCATGCTCTGATCTTACCCTCCTCAGATCATCATCATTATTATAATCATCATCCGTAACATCCTCATTACGAGGAGCTTCTTCAGAAGAACACATTTTATCTTTATCTTCTGACTCTTCTAAAGCTTCGTGGATGAGTGGTGCTTTCATGCAGTCCTGGAGAGAAGCCTGGTTCTCCTCTTCCCCACTCTCAGAAGTACTAGGACTTTCAGTGCCATCTTCTTGTGATGTTGCTCCGGCTACATTTTGTTCTAGTCCCAATTCTGAGTAACTTGACTTTATGAAGAACATCTGTTCTTTAAGGAGGTGGGGGACAGTCTGGAAATTCTCTTGTTCTTTCTGTATTTTCATGATTTCAGGCTCCTCAGATTTGGAAAGGTTTTGGAGTGTTGTACTTTCAGATGTTATTGACTTGGTGATGCCCAAGTCGACACTTTCAGGCATCAATAGATTTTCTGTAGGAACAAGTTTTTGAAGTAATGCAAGAGCATCATCAGTGCTTAAAGAGCGTACAGTAGTCTGGTCAAATTCTGAGAAGCTGCGACTGAATGAAGCTGCCTCTGAAAACTTAGTTGGTTTATCAGACAGTAAAGTTTCTGAATGTGGACGTTTTGAGCTGTGTGATGTTGGTGCCTCAGGAGCCTTGATCGAAAACTGATATGATTCATGGTCAGGGGTTCTTTCTGGTCCCCAAAGAGTTTCACCAAACTCAAATTGCTGTGTGACTCGGACTGTGTCTGGTGTTTGTGGAGAAACATCTGAGTGAGAAAATGGGGAAATGTCTTGCTGAACAATGTTGTCTTTCATAATGAAACAGTCTGATGTGATCTCTTCAAACTGGACCTCAGGAGGCATTTCAGTATCTTCAGTGTAGGTGCTGTGGGTTTCTTGATGATCATGTTTTTGTTCTTTTGGAGAGAGTTGTTGATCCTCATGCAGTTCTTCTGTAGGATGTCTCTGGTCTATAGATTGTTTATGAGCTGTATCATCTTGGACATGTGGTATAATCATCAGAGTAGATATCTCTGAACTAACAGCTTCCACCTTTGCTTCAGATATTTGAAGCTCTTCATTCCAACCTTCTGATGGTTCCTGTTTCTCCATGTTACCTTCATAATCACATGCTGAGTTCAACTCAGCATGTTCTTCAGCTGGAAGTTGATCAGATTCAGGATTTACAAAAATGAAATCAGATTCAGAAGGTGTCCTAATTAGGTCTGGGGTTTTCTGTGTCCAATCCTCTTGAGCAGAACCCTTCATCATTTCATCCACTGAAGGTGTGAGTTTCTCTCCAGCTCCCTGATTACCCTCAGTGTGCAGGACTCTGTAGGAATCAGAGCCAGAGAGACGAGACTGTAGAAACTCTGAGGAGGACTTCTCACTTTCTTCCATGTCACTTTTCTCATACACAGGAGAAAGATCATCAGGTGGAGATCCCAGAAGTTCCTCAGCATGTGCGTGTGACATGTTTGTTGAAAACTGAGTTTGGTTTGAGTGCAAAACTGATGAAAGCTCATGTGAAAACTTGTCAATGGAGGACTGACTGAAGCTGAAGATGTATGGCTTTGGAGATTTTGCTGCAGGTAAAAGACTCAGGATATTGTGATCTTCCGGTTCAGTCAGAGACTGTTCTGCATTCTGACCTGCACCTGAGAGCTGGATGATGAAATGCAACAAAAATGTTTAAAATAAATCAGATGATGAAAGTGGAGAAGGGAGATCAACTGAAAGTCACCTGTAGGATATGAACATTGGGCAATCGTGTACATTCGCATGCTGCTGTTTAAAGTAACATATCTGTAAAACACCATGAGTGCAAGTGAAGAGAAACAGAAACCCAGGTGCAGCGTTAAACAGTCTGATGATAAATGCAGTTCTTCTAGAATTACAGCCACTGGAATAACCTGCTGCACCCTTACACTGTCAGCTGGTGGTAACCATGGTAACCCCATAGCATTAAGCTGCCTCGCTAAAAGAGATGGTACAAACTAGCAGCTACTTCATTTAACGGAATGATTAATTTCTTAGCCATATCCACTAAACACACATCTCAGCCACACCTACTGAACGCATGGTCCCAACCTCGCCCACATAAACGCCTCAGCCCGACAACTAAACATACACCTTAGCCCTGCCCATTGAACACACCCCAGCCCCACTCATTAAACACACATTTCAAACCACTTAACACATGTCTCAGTCTCAACCCCACTAAGCCCCACCCACTCTCACAACACTAAAAATCCTATCTTACAGAAAGATCAGCGATTTAAACTCAACACACTAATCTACAATAGGGCTGAAACAATTCCTTGAGTAATTCAATTACAAAAAATGATGGAGGCAAAATCTTCCCCCTCGAAGCTTCTTTTAATTCATTTTAAAAGCTTGCATTATGTTTTTTTGTGCAGTTATTTGTTGACAGCGCGCTTTTGACAAAGTCCGCTTCCGGATACAAGCCGCCAGTAAACACCGACGAAGAAGCAGCGCTTACGTCACCCAAAAAGCGGAAGGAGACGCAAACAGTTAGCTGTGTATTAATTTGAGGGATCGTTCTGGTGCGGCTACGAAATGTAACAGAGCGATAAAATTATCAGCGAGCCAAGAGATGAAGAAACCAGCAAGAGAAAACGACCGAAATTGTCAGTAAAGGCTTATATGTTATGCCTGAGCTGTAGATGTTGAATCTTTTAGTTCTGAAAGTTTAGTTGCACACCTTAGTGTTTTTGTATAATTATTTATTTTAATGTGTGCCTTAGTTTTTTTGATACTTAAAGTCATTTGAAATACCTTTATTTTAGTTTTTACATCCGAGAAAAGGCTTTAAAATAAGAATGTATGGCTCTGTAATGCTCTGTAAATCATCTCAGTCAACTTTTATACCCCTACCTCACCTACGCGGTTTCGCGCGGTGGCCGGAAGGACAGTTCATCATGATTCACCGCGAGTTTTGTTGCTGCGATTACGTTTCCATTTTTACGCGCGGAAAAAAAATTGTAACATGTTTAATTTTTTTGGCGGCCCTCGCGGAAGCTTGTGGACCTTTCAGAACTTCGCGGAACATCGGCGGTCTTCGGCAGGCAATTGCGGCGCCTCACGGTGCCTAACACCGCATCTCACCGCGAGTTATAAGCATAAAATAAAATGCTGTATGCATGTTCTGTATTTTTCTAAAAACACCCAATTAATCTTTGTTTCTCTTATATATTTTACATTGCTGTTTAATTAAGCAAAAGTACATTTTATCTGATTACATGATTAATCGATTAAATATTTGGTAGAATACTCGATTACTAAAATATTCGATAGCTACAGCCCTAATCTAAACACACACACACACACTTACCGGTGCTTGTGGAGGCAAGTGTGTGGAGTCGGGTGCACCCTCCTGACACGCCCACTCATCTCTATAACACACACCAACGCCAATTGCAGTTACACAATGGAAACAGACAGATGATCAGTGAGAGTATGACAAAGTGTGGAACTTAATAATAATAATAATCATAATAATATTTTTAAATAAAAGGCACTTACTGCGTGACCTCCAGCTCCTCTAGCATGTCTCCATGGATACTCCCAGAGTGGGTGTGCCCTACAGGCTCCGCCCAGGATGGAATGTCAAGCAGTGATGCCACCGATAGGTCCTCCTCTGATACTGCGGCCGGGGGCTTCTGGGAAACATCCGCTCTCCTTACCGTCCGTGGACTGACCTCCTGTACTGAGGACAGAGCTTCACGCGCACACACACACACACACACGTTTGTACTGTTCATTGTAATATATGTAACTGCTCCAGAGGGGGGCGCTCTATCACCAGGTCAAATTCTGATATTTACTAAGAAAATATAAAAATAACACAGGGGTATCATCCTACAATGCCTCTACTGTTCAGCATGTGTATGTGAACATGTGTGTGTACTTTACCTTCACTGTGGTCCAGTGTCCTCTCAATCTCTGCGTAAGTTCTGGATGTTTGCTCCTGCATTGTTTTGTTGAGCTGTGTTTTGATGAGGTGGACGATGTCCATGCGGTTTATTTTGGTCAGTTTGTTTAGCAGACAGTCCTCTGGACACACATACACACAGTATTAGTAGCGTACACCACAGGAGTGTTATTAAGACTAAAAGATGAAGGACTGACCTGTGGCGTGTTTGCCCTCGCGCTCGATCCAGCGCTGAAGAAGAGCGTTACTCTGTTCCTGCAGTGAGTTCGGGTTCTCCACTCGGACATGCTGAACTTCATTCTCATTGAACTCAAGCTCTTTAGCTAACTCTATACATGATTACAAAGCCACAGACTGAGCTTTAGAACATTACGGATTAATCAGATCACACTAGAACAAGTATAAGGACAGAAAATTCAATAGCAAATAAAGAGTAGAAAAGGTAGTAGAGAGTAAAGAGTAGAGAGCCCAGACAGGAAACATGTCTCAGCTGGTCAGGATTGCTTACCTTTTCCGTTCATCCTTCCCTGTACCTGATGACATATGCTACTACTAACTCACCTGTCCAGCTAAACCCCAGAAGATCAGCAATGATGGACAAAATCTCCTCTTTACGATCAGCATCATCGTTCCAGTCCACTGTGAACATCACGCATTAACGTTTTTATTATCAGATATATGATTATAAATTAAAATAAAAGGGTGTGGTTTATAATTACTTATATCACTTATATCAATAAATACATAAAGAAAAAATTATTGCACAAAATGTGATTTAAAAGAAAATGGAGGAAAAAAATTTCAAATGATAGCAATTCATGCTAAAGTGATCACAATGTAAAAGAAAAATTATATTATAAAATGGTCTAAATACTCCTACATGAGTCAATCTTGAGATTTGAACATTTATATGAAAATGTGTATTAACTAAGACTAAAAATAGACAGGACAGAGCACACACGCACACATGAAACCCTTCACAAACAGACACGAGAGCACAAGGGATGATACACAGTGCAGGACAGGGCAGGTACAAACAGAAAGTGAGGGCAGGAATAAGGGTTCATTTTTAAGGGTAGGGAAGAAGAAGGAGTCATAAACCATGAAGGTACCTTTACTCTGATCTGGACTACTGCTGTCTGAGAGTCGCTGCATCTGTGTCTCTACACAATCCTCCCAGTTTGGTCTGGTTTCAAATATATCCTCTCCTACAGACCGGGTTTGGAAGGGTTTGGACCTGCTATCTCCATCAAGGACAGTTTGGGGACTGTCCTTCTCATCTGGAGATATTTCATCACCACCATCTTCATGAGTTTGACCTGAATGAAGTGTACCTGATAATACATGTTCTACAGACACTGGTATTTTAGATACGGGTGTCTTTGGTTTCACTGACGAAGAATGGATTCCACTGATGAGGTCTGAGAAACAGATGTCCGTTTCTGATTTGGGCCTTCGGTTTTGCTCAGTAGACTCACCTTTGCCCAAATCGTCGTCAAAGCTGGTCACTTTCACCGGAATCCTTGATTTTGGTTTCCTGCTTTCAGGTTCTGCGACAGGATCTCTGAATGAGCTGGGAGACCAGTGTGATGATATCTGTAATGTCTCTCCACTAGGCATCATAAAATCATCTTGAGTAGGTGTCGGCATTTCAACAACTGAGTGCTGATCTTCCTCTGCTGATGAATCAGACGACTCCATATCCTGCTCGGAATAGATGGATCGGGTCACTGTAGACGTGGCGGTATCAATGTCTGCTATTGATGAATCAAATTCCAGATATTTTTCTTCTTTTGGGCTCTCTGAGTCACTGTGGCTTTCTGAATCTCTGGCCTCATCTGATGGATCAAAAACATCTTGAGGTAAATCAACACTTTTTATGTCTAATGAAGTTTCCAGTGAGGTGCTAAATTCTGTTGCACTTTGACTGACTTGCTCGCAAGCCCCATCCTCAGCAGAATTCTCACTTATGGGGAAAAAGACAAAAGCATCCTGGTCTTCCTCCATGCTCCTTCTGCTCATATCAATAGCGCCACCCCTTGTCATTTCAAAGAGTTTCCCCTCCTGGAACAGGAAAGGGTTCGGCTGTCCATTTTCAGTCCGAGCAGGAGGCATTTCAGGTGTAGACTGCGGAGACCGAGTGTCTGAGGTATGCTCTTCATCATCCTTCACATCTACACTCCAAGGAAGTAAATCTCCCTGAAACTCTTCAGAAATGCTTTGCGATTTTCCTCCATGAACCTCTTCATCACCATATGGGTGTGGTTGTTCTTCCATAGCTTTTCCATCATTTACAGGACACTGGGGCCAGGGCATTTCTCCAGTTTTCTCATCGACCCTGTGATGCTCAATATCAGAATTACCCACTAACATAGCAGCTGAATCCTCAGGCAATGCCACCATCGTGTCAGCATTGTTTTCTTTGATAAGGCACTCAGGAGAATAGTTTTCATGACTCAGCTCTCTTTTATCAATGTAAATTTGCATAGGTAATGATTCCATCTTCAGCTCACCAATGTCTGAAGCTCCATATTCATGGTTGGAAGACAACGCTAAGATCTGACTTTCACTCATGACTTGTTCAGGTTCCTCTTGTGGTACTTCAGTGAATGATGTGTAACAATACTCTGAGTCTGGATAGGAAGACCACATAGTAATGGACTCAGGTCCACACTCCTGCTTTCTGTCTTCCTCTACATAATCTAGTGGACTTTCATCACAGGACTGAAGATCTTCATTTTCCCTAATCTCATCATCAACTCTATCCTGGGATGACGTGGAAAAATCAAATCGAACCTTTCTCGTTTTGGTTTCCTTTTCAATCTCATCAAAGACCCTGATTTTTGCTGCCATCTTAAACATCTTTTCCTCAGGAGTAAATTGCTTTTTCATTTCACTGATCTCCTGATCTTCCTCATCATTTTCCTCTTGAGATTGCTGAAAAGGCACTGATGGCTCCTGTGTGTCAGGAGTTTCAGAAGATAAGGCTAAATTATCCTCACTTTGGATTAACATTGCTTTGGTCATCACATCCTCCCCTGTGAGCTCTACAGAACTGACTGAATCAAATATCTCCATTTCAGAATCCTTACTTTCATGGATGTTTTCAATTTCCCTATCCATATATAGAACCTCTTCATTTGGTGTGACCTGTCTTTGTACTGGACCACTGCTTTGGAGGTTTTCTTCATTCAGTGAAGATGGCTTTGAGAGTGTTGAAAGGCACTGTGAGTCAGAAATCTCACCTTCACCTTGGACTATCATTTCATTACTAACTTTCAGCTGTATGTTTTCTGTCAGGCCAATTTCAGGCTGATTGTTTTGCAAGTCATTGCTGCTTCGATAAAATCGCTCTGGGCTTTTGGTGTTTGGTCTCTGGGCTGTGGGACTTGTTTCTAAAGAGTCAGGACATGGAAAGTCCTTGGTTGGACTTGGCTCAATGGAATCAGGAGACTTTTTAGAAGACAAATCATCCATAATAGGTGTAGTCTCTAATGAATCTCCTTGGCATAAACTTTTAGGGTCACTCATTATTACAGACTGGAGATCTTCTAAATTGTATGGTCTAGACAAAGTTTGCTGAATTTCCTGAAGCCTTTCACATGTTGCAGTTTCTTTAACTGTTGCAACTCTGTAGCTGGCATGCAGTTCTTGAACCAAACAATCATCTTCAACCTCAACATTTACTTCCTGCTCTGTTTGGTCTGGACATTTTGAAGGTGGCAACTTTTCAACTGTAGTCATAAACCCATGCTGGTCTTCCACTTCTGATTTTTGGCAATGTGTTTTCTCAAGCTCTGATTGGACTGGACTCTTAATTTCTGTTGATGATTCCTGCATGGAGTCAAGGGAAGAGAGATCAGTTTGACCAGATTTAGGCTCCTGGGGGTCTCCCTGGAAGGCAGTTGTTGTTAAAGGCTGCGGGTCGCAAAGTTTAACACCACTATACGACCTTTGATGAATTTCATGATATTCTTCAAACTCAGCAGTTTCCTCACACAAAATATCTGTAGTTTGTTTTGCTTCTTTGTGTGCATAAACTTGATAGGGCCCATCAAAATCCTGAACTGGACAATCATCTCCCACACGAACACCTATTTCCTCTTCTATTTGGATTTGTTTCTGGATTTCTGTAGGTGAAGACATTTCCATTGCAGTCTTATACCCTTTCTGTTCATATTCTTTGGTCTCTTGTAAAACTATTCTCTCTATTTCCACTGGACTTTTGATTTTTCCGGATGATACGTGCACTGATTCATTGGACCTGTGACTAGGGAAGTCCTTCTTACCTAGTGTTATTTCCTCTAGATCTGATTTGTGAACACGTTCAGGATAATTTTTTACATACTGAAGGTCATCAAGAACGTCAGGACTAGATGTAGAGGATGTAGAATAAAGAATCTGCTGCATGTCCTGAACTTCCGAGGAAATCTCATAAATTTCTCTAATTTCCTTACAGTCCTCAGATAGAGGAGCCTCATAGCTGTACAACCTTTGCTGAATTTGCTGATGTTCTTCAGACTCAGCAGTTTCCTCAGAGGATATATTAAAATCTCTATTTTGCTTAGTGTCTGTAAGTGCATCTTCCTGATAGGTCTCATCCAAACCGTGACATGGACTATCATCTCCCATATGAACAACTATTTCCTGCTCTGTCTGGATTTGTGTTTGGATTTCAGAAAGTGACACCCTTTCCACTGTGGTCTTATACACATGCTCCTGGTCTTCTTCTGTCTCATGTAAAGCGAGGGCAGGGCGAGATGTGGAATACAGCATTTGTGGAATTTCCTGAACTTCAGAGGAACTCTCATAAAGTTCTATATTTTTTTTAGCATCTGTAAGTGCATTTTCCTGATAGTCCTGTTCATCCAAACCCTGAACAGGATTATCATCTCCCATATGAACACCTATTTCCTGCTCTGTCTGGATTTGTGTTTGGATTTCAGAAAGTGACACCCTTTCCACTGTGATCTTATACACATGCTCCTGGTCTTCTGCCTCATGTAAAGCTCTTCTCTCGGTTTGGACTGGACTTTTGATTTCTCTGGATGCTACCTGCACTGAGTCAGGAGACCTGTGAGTAAAGAAGTCCTCCTCACCAGGTGTTGTCATGTCCTGTGAGTCTGATTTGCAAACAAGTTCGGGATCACTTGTTACATGCTCATCACCGAGGGCAGGGCAAGATGTTGAATACAGCATTTGCTGAATTTCCTGAACTTCAGAGGAACTCTCATAAAGTTCTTTTTTTTTTTTGGATTCCTCATGTACAGGAGCCTCATAGCTGTGCAACCCTTGCTGAATGTGCTGATATTCTTCAGACTCAGCAGATTCCTCTGAATATATATCCAAATCTCTAGTTTGCTTTGTGTCTGTAAGTGGATATTCCTGATAGGTCTCATCTAAACCCTGACGTGGACTATCGTCTCCCACATGAATACCTATTTCCTCCTCAGTCTGGATTTGTGTTTGGATTTCAGAAAGTGACACCCTTTCCACTGTGGTCTTATACATATACTCCTGGTCTTCTTCTGTCTCATGTAAAGCTCTTCTCTCGGTTTGCACGGGACTTTTGATTTGTCTGGATGCTACCTGCACTGAGTCAGGAGACCTTCTAGTAAAGAAGTCCTCCTCACCATGTTTTGTCATTTCCTGTGAGTCTGATTTGCAAACAAGTTCGGGATCATTTGTTACATGGTCATCAGCAAGGGCAGGGCGAGATGTGGAATACAGCATTTGCTGAATTTCCTGAACTTCAGAGGAACTCTTAGAAAGTTCGATATATTTTTGGGATTCCTCAGGTACAGGAGCCTCGTAGCTGTCATCCAGACTCTGAACTGAATTACCAGACGCAAGAGTAAAACCTGTTCCCTCAACTCGTGTTTGTGTTTCTGTAACAATTGTCTTTTCCACTGTAGTTATGCGCACATGCTCAAATTCTTCCTCTGTCTCATGTGTTTTCTCAAGCTCTGATAGGACTTCACTTTTGATTTCTGTTGAGCATTCCTGCACCCAGTCAGGAGACATGTGTGAAGAGAGATCTGTTTTACCAGTTGTAGTCTCCTGGGAGTCAAACTGGCAGTCATTGTCAGGACTGCTTATGATTTCAGACTGTGGGTCACAAAGATTAACAATGCTGTACAACTTTTGCTGAATTTGCTGATATTCTTCAGACTCAGCAGTTTCCTCAAAGGAAACATCCAAATCTCTTGCTTGTTTAGCGTCTGTAAGGGCACTCTTCTGAT
>JAQQZS010000013.1:6996-17094 GCA_030068045.1 Platyallabes tihoni | reverse complement strand
TCTCTCTCCGATTACCGAACAGGGAGTGTATTTGTCTGACCACCAAAGAAGGACAACTTAGTGTAAACAAGGCGTAAACATAAACTTCTCTATATCCTCTGTTTCACACTGACTGTAATAAGATGAAATTCCAGTAGATTTAAAATCTTGCCATGAACTGGGTAAATTATGTACAAATTCATAATATTTAGTCACAAATCCAGTGGAAACCAATAACATATAATCTTCTCACACCAAACAATATTTTGTGAAATCAGTTTTATTATTATTTATGTATTTATACTCCTGTGGTAACGCTGTGTGGTGTGAAAGAGCCGCTCGGTAATCAGCCAATAAGGTGACAGACCGTGTGATTGACAGGCTGACTCTCCAACAGGGGCGTTCCAGGCAGTACAGCTGCACGCGACTTCAGTTTTCTCTTACACACACTGAGTGAATGGAGCCGCGCGCGCACTGACTGAACCTCAGCGGAGCACGCGCGTGCGTGAGTCTACTGTGGTGTGTTAGAGTTACAGTGTGTGTGTGTGTGTGTGTTAGTGTTTCAAACTTTTGTGTGTGTGTGTGTGTGTGTGTGTTTAAAGCACCTGTATGAGTCTAAATGTGTGTGTGTATTTGTCTGAGTGTCCTGATGTGTTTGAGTGTATTCATGTGTGTGTGTGTGTGTATAGTGTAGATGACTGGACCAGTGTTCCCAGTATAACACAGATTTCCTGTTAGGTTCCAGTCAGATGGAAGCCTCTTGTCCTGCTCCTGATGTCCCCCCTTTACCCCCCCTGGCCCCCCCGCCCCTCCCTAAAGACCCCTCTGGCTCGCCTGCTGCCCCTCCCCCCCGGGGACAGGTGCGTAGGGGGCGGGGCTTTGCAGCAGTGGCCAAGCGAGTGATTCAGGAAGAGAGGAAGAGGAAGGAGGACGAAGAAGAAAGGATGGAGCAGGAAGGTGACATCTCACTCTCTCTCTCTCTCACACACACACACACACACACACTGTTTGTCACAATAATCCGTTCCGTTTAAATCTGTGTGTGTGTGTGTGTTTTAGAAGATGCAGCTGAAGAAGACCTGAGCTTTGAAGAGCTTCTAGAGAAAGCTAAAGCAGGAGATTCCAAAGCACAGAGCAGTGTGAGTACTGTGTGTGTGTGTGTGTGTGTGTGTGCTACATTGAGTCATGCAGCTCATCTTTCACAGAGCTGAATATAGATACACACTGACAGGGGGACTGGTTATTTACATCACCACACCACCCCTGCCGACCCACACACACACACAGACACACACACAGACACACACACAGACACACTGCATGAAGTGTCATTCCATATTCATACAATGCACATACAGCATACAAATTTTACAAACACAAAACTAGTAAGGCTGTGTGTGTGTGTGTTAAAATTTTAATTTGATCCTCTGGAATTTTATTGCCAGCGAAATGAGAATGGTATGCTGGGTAATGTACTATTTACATTATTGTGTATTTGTTTACAATGATGTTTATGTTAATGTGTGTGTGTGTGTGTGTGTGTGTGTGTGTCATTGTGAGGAGGCACAGAGCTGAATGTACACACTCTCACTCACTCATTCTGTATAGTGCTTTAACTGGACAGGGTCACGGGGGCGGAGCCTATCCCAGGGGACTTAGTGCACAGGGCGGGGCACACCCTGGACACAGTGCCAGTCCAGAGCACACACACACACACACAAACACACACTACGGTCTGTGGGAGAAAACTGGAGAACCTGGAGGACACGGGGAGAACAAACGGAGAGCTTGGAGGAGCTGAGAGGAGCAACAGGCTAAAAAAATACACAGTACTAACATTTATATAACATAAAAATGGCCACTTTGAGTGACAGCCTGCATGCTGCAAAGTGTGTGTGTGTGTGTGTGTGTGAACATGTTATGTTATAGAACTTTTGAAAAAATATTCCCTGTCATAGTTCTTAGGTTTCTAACTCGCTTTTGTTATCTCGTCTAGTTCAGACTTTCTCTTGTCTTGTTTATCTGAAATGAGAAAATAAGTGAGAATTCTTCTGTAACTTCCTGTCTGAGGCAGTGCGGAGTCATGGAGTGTGTGTTTACACTCAGAGAGAGAGAGTCAGGGGTTTGCAAACTGTACCAATTGTATCACATTGTGTGTGTGTGTGTGTGTGTGTGTAGTTGGGTAAATACTACCTAAAGTTAGGGGCGGAGTCTGTTGATGATGAAAATAACCAAATAGCTGTTGATTGGCTGGTGAGAGCGGCGAAACAAGGGCGGAGAGATGCAGCAAAACTACTACAACAGTGTTGGATCCAAAGAAGAGGTATACACACACACACACACCTTTCTGCTACTGTCTCTGACTCACCACTGACGTCCACTGCAGGCACGGTTATTTTCATTCTTCCAGCTTTCCCTGGGTTTGACCTTCAGCACAAGACTGACCTTTGACCCCTGACCCCACAGGCATCACTCCGCAGAATGAAGCCGAGGTGCGCGCTCTGTCGAGAGAGAGTAAGTTTGAGCTGGCGGTTCGGCGAGCGGCGATGATGATGTACTGGAAATTAAACCCGGAGAGGAAAGACAAGATGGACAAGAGAGAAATATTACAGAACGTCGGCCAGGTGAACAGGGGAACAGGTAACGCGAAACAGGAAAGTGTGTGTGTGTGTGAGGGGTTCACACTTTGATTACGTACAAATAAATAAAAAAGCCAAAGTGTGTTTGGTCTGTGTGTGTGTGTGTAGTGTAGGGTGTGTGTGTAGTGTAGTGTAGGTGTGTGTGGTGGGAAGTACAATCTCAGTTTGCTTATCAGGTGGTGTCTGTGGTGGAGCTTCAGACGTCCAGACACAGAGAAAACTTTTGGAGACAATGGTGTCCAATGAGCGTAAGTGTGTGTGTGTGTGTTTTGCTGATGAAGAAAAGGTTTAAATAGAATTATAACACAATCACTCATAAAGCAGTAGAGTAAATGTGTGTGTGTGTGTGTGTGTGTGTGTGTGTGTGTGTTTAGCAGGTGGTCAGTATGTGGATGTGGAGGAGTTTGTGGAGATGACAAAAAAATACACAGAGAACATCACACAGATGCCGCAGAGTGAAGAGCTGAAGAAAGACATGGAGAAAGGAGGAGTGTTGGACTGGGATGATGTAACGTCAGATCAGGCAGGAAGACACACACACACACACACACACACACAAACTGTCTGAAGTCCAGGATCACCTACAGTATGACACTTTGTGATATAACCTTCTGTATAATGTAAGTGGTTGTCGTGACCTGTGTGTGTGTGTGTGTGTGTGTGTGTGTGTGACATCACAGAAGGGGGAGTTTCCAGTATCTCATAAGAAAAGTGTTTGGCCTGGCAGTCAGATGATGCTGGAAACGAAGCGCAGCATGAAGAGAGCCATGGACATCAGATCCTATTTCCTGGTAAAATAATATCTTGTTGTTTAAAATCACGCCCGACTTCCTGAAAAAAAACATCTCACTTCCTGGTTTTTCAAAACATCTTAAAATTGTCCTTTTTTTATACAGAAGAAAGCATTAAATCTTTGCACATATCACAAGATAGGTTTTGTGTGTGTGTGTGTGTAGGGTCTACAGTTTCCTCTCCAGCTAATCCTGGATTTAAAGGAGCACCTGGTGGACTGGGCCTCTCGTGCAGGTGTTCAGTGGCTGAGCACCATCATCCCGACTCAACACGTGAACGCACTCGTCTTCTTCTTCATCATCTCTAACCTAAGCATTGATCTGTTCTTCTTCTTCATCCCTCTCCTTACATTCTACTTGGCTTTCATCGCCATGGCGATCTGCACTTTGAGAGTGTTTCGTAGCAGTAAATGCTGGCAGAACTTTAGCGCATTAGCAGCTCTGCTGAGGCGTTTTGAGCCCGAGCTGGACGTCGAGTCTCGCTTCGGGTGGAGTCAGCTGGAACAGCACTTTTACTTCCTGGTTTCTGTGTGTTTTGTTATTTTCAGTTTTCCTCTGGCGGATAAACGCTGGATCCCGTGTTCAGAGCTCTGCACGGTGGCCATGTTCTTCACAGCTCTGAGTTACGCCTCTCTGGCCCCAGCGGCGGCGTTGTACACGCGCAGGGCGTTCATCATCGAGGTGGCGTCGTCCCTGTGCGCCCTAACCACACGTCTTCCCGGGGAGTTTAAGACGTTGCGGCTTTTAGGCAAAACGTTTGCAACAGTGCCACTGGGAGAGCTGGTGGAGATGACGATTAGCCTGCCGTGCCTGCTTTACCTGTACCTTTTCTTCCTGTTCTTCAGGTGAAAAACGTCCTCTTTCTGTTACTGTAGTGTATCGACATACTGTACAATTCATCAATATCTTATAACCTGCTTATTTTCTCATCTTGCAGAAATCTTTACCCCCACCTGTGTGTGTGTGTGTGTGTGTTCGTTCCTCCTCAGCATGGCACGGATGCATGGATTCCGAGGGACGTACTGCTTCCTGGTTCCGTACCTGGTGTGTTTTATGTGGCTGGAGTTTGCAGTGATCCTCCTTCAGAACTCCACTCTGATTGGTCTGATTCGCACTTGTGTTGCGTACTTCCTCGTTCTGTTCGCCCTGCCTGTCCTGGCGCTGGGACTGTTGGCCATGTTAGCAATCCAGATGGTAAAGTGGTTTGTGGAACTTGAGCTGACGAAGATGTTGGTGACATTGGCAGTGTGCGTGGTTCCCGTTACACTCCGTCTGTGGACTCGCTTCAGCCTGTCGATTCTGAGCGTGCTGCGTGCCGTCACACACCGCGGTCCAGTCAAACTCATCCTGTTGTGTTTGTGCTGTGTGTTTTTGGTGTGTGTGGGTTACGTGTACAGTGCAGAGGGGTTGAAGGTGTATAACTCCACACTGACCTGGGAGCAGTATGGAAGCGTGTGCGGCCCGTCAGCTTGGAAACAACGTGGCATCACACAAACTCAGATCCTGTGCAGTCACCTGGAAGGACACAGAGTCACCTGGAGAGGACGGTTCCAGGGTGTCCGTGTTGCCGAGACGGAGAACGGAGCTCAATCACTCATCAACTTGCTGCCTGTGTTCATGGGTGATTGGCTGCTCTGCCTCTATGGGGATGAATATCCATCCTGTGAGGAAAGGAACGTTAGCAGTTCATTGGAGGAACAAATGGTTGTAAACGCATCAGTTCTTTTCCGGCAGCAAGAGGAAGAGGAACTGTGCCGAATCAAACCTGTAGCAAAACACCGCTGCCATGTTAAACGCTTTGATAAGTACCGCTTCGAGGTCACAGTGCGCGGAGCCGAGACCGAAGACCCCGACAGTGACGTTGTTCTCGTCGCCAGCCACGAGTTTAAGCAGGTGTTGCTGAACCTGGACGAGGGCAGCATGGTGGAGTTCAGCACCAAGTTGCAGGGGAAGCTTGGATCCAAGCTCCCGAGACTGGAGCTGAAAGCAATTCACTGTCTGGACTGCAGATCGTCGCTCCTGCCTGAAGGACGGCAAGTCAAAATCGAACGTAACTGGAGAAAGAGCGTGCAGGCGGCTATCAAATTCGCCTTCGACTTCTTCTTCTCCCCTTTAATCTCAGCCAGATTCAAGGTGTGAGGCGTAGTGTGAGGGTGAGTGTAGTAGTAGTAGTACATTATTTGAAAAAAAAAATGCTTCTCATGAAAAGCTCATATCAGCACCAGACTGAGGAGAAAAAAGTGTAAAGTTTTTAATCATTCACAGTTCCTTTACATGTACAATATGGTGTTCTACAAGGGTATGGTTTAGGCCACCTTTATTTTTCTAGAATGCTCTGACAAAATTCACAAAAATGTTGGTTTTTAAGTCTGTGCTGATGATGATTATAAGTTTTCCGATACAACAACAAAATCAAAGACTGGCAAGACATAATTGCGCTGAACAATGTGTTATACGACTTATATTCACTTATAATTCTCCTCAATTCCCTCAAAACAGAAACTGATGGTCTGCAGTGAGGTTTAAGTCAAGGTTAAAGACTGTATGAAGATCTGGATGTTGGTTTATTGCAAGATTTTAAAGTAAATTCTATGTCTTATTTTCAGTTCTAAGAAAGTATGGTGTGTTTGTCTCTGCATCAGTTCAAATTGTATTTGTTTATTAAAATTTTAATGAAACAAATCTTATGGACTTATGTGTTTTATCTGGGCTACTGTGTGTGTGTGTGTGTGTGTGTGCAGCAGTGATGTAGACCAGTGATTATCTCATTATTGTTTATATTTATTTACATTCACTTTTAAATCTGTATTTCTTTAATAGTTCATTAGTACAGTTCTGTTATTTTACATACAGATGAGAAACACAGGATAGACATGCAGGTGTGTGTGTGTGTGTGTGTGTGAGAGAGAGAGAGAGACAGGGAGCAGATGTCAAGCAGCTGGTTATTAACAGCCGTGAAGCTGGGTGAATTGTTTGTGACAGGTTAGTGTAGTGTTAATGCTAATGTACTGCTTGTGTAATGCTGTGATGTTTGTGTGGTGTAGTGTTAGTATCATTTCATGGTTGATGTGTTCTATATTTTAGTGTTGAGGTAGTGTACTATTAACATTAATCTAGTATGTTGTTTGTGTTGTTCTGGTGTAGTGTTAGAGATGAGGTAGTGTAGTGTTAGTGTAATGTTAGTGCAGTGTCAGTGTAATGTTGTGTTACTGTAATGTTAGTGTTGTGTTAGTGTAATGTTAGCATAGAATTAGTGGAGAGTTGTGTTACTGGAGTGTTAATGTAGTGTTAATGTAGAGTTAGTGTAATGTAAGTGTAATGCAGTGGTGGGTAGAATAGTCAAAAATTTACTCAAGTAAGAGTAGCTGTACTTCAAATAAGATTACTCAAATAGAAGTAAACAGTAGTCATCCAAAAATTTACTCAAGTAAGAGTAAGAAATTATTCGGGGAAAAGATACTCAAGTGCTGAGTAACTGTTTCATCATGATGTAATGTAATGTAATGTAATGTAATATAATATAATATAATCTAATATATGCTGAATTGTGTGTCTGTTTTGGCAGTAAAAGTGAAACATGTTTTGTATATGAGGGACGCATCATATTCTTTGTGATGCATAAAACTGTACAACGTGTGTTGGCGATTAATTCTGTAGTGAAATATACTTATATATTCATAGACTGTTAAAGTAACACTATATGTACAATTAAAGTTAACATATAATCACATGTAAAAAACATGTAAAAAGCATTCTATACTCACCGCAAGATTGTACACTAAAGGAATAGAAAGAAAGAGAAAGATACGGAAACTTTTGTTTGTGCAAGTGAGCGTATGTAGGACGGATTAACAGGTAGGATGAATATATAGAATTATAGAAATTGAAGAAACTGAAGGTTTTTTCCCACTATGACACCTGACCTGATTGGTCAAACGGAGTCACTGTGAAATAGTCATGTGGTAGATCCACCGGCTGCATGTGTAGAATAAATGGTCAGAAAAATAACGAGTCGAGTGTAGCCGAATGTAGCGGAGTAAGAGTGGTGTTTCTTCTTCACAAATCTACTCAAGTAAAAGTAAAAATTATGGTGCAGTAAAACTACTCGTAGAAGTAAATAAAAAAAAAAAGTTACTCAAGTAAATGTAACGGAGCAAACATAACTCGTTACTACCCACCTCTGGTGTAATGTTAGTATAGTGTTACTGTAATGTTACTGTAATATTACTCTAGTGTTAGTGTAGTGTTAGTGAAATGTTAGTGTTGGTGAAGCGTTACTGTAGTGTTAGTATAATGTTAGTGTAAGGTTAGTGTTAGTGTTATATTAATGTTACTAGTAGTGTTAGTGTACTGTTAGTGTAATGTTACTGTTGTGTTACTATAGTGTTAGCATAATGTTAGTATAGTGTTAGTGTAATGTTAGTATAGTGGTAGTGTAGTGTTAGTGTAATGTTACTGTAAGTATAGTGGTAGTGTAGTGTTAGTGTAATCTTACTGTAATGTAGTTACTGTAGTGTTAGTATAGTGTTAGCGGAATGTTAGTATAATGTTACTGTAGTGTTAGTGAATTGTTAGTATAGTGTTACTTTAGTTTTAAGGTAATACTTGTGTAGTGTTGGTTTAGTGTTACTGTAGTTTTAGTGTAATGTTAATGTATTGTTTAGTGTTGCTTTAGTGTTGGTGTGGTATTGCTGTAGTGTTAGTGTTATGTTAATGTTATTGTATTGTTTTTGCAATAGTGTGTTGCAATGCTAGTGTTGTTGACTTAGTGTAACTGTAGTGTTAGTGTAGTATCTGTATAGTTTAGTGAAATCTTAATGTAGTATTAGTGTTGGTGAGGTTTAATGTTATAATAATGTTTGTGTGGTGTTTGTTAGTGTTGCGTTTGTGCCCATGTTGATGTGTTGCTAGTGTTAATGTAGTGATGGCATGGTGTTAGTGTAGTGTTGGTGTAATGTTGGTGTAGTGCTAGTGCAGTGTTGGTGTAGTGTTAGTGCAGTGTTGGTGTAGTGTTGGTGTAGTGTTGGTGTAGTGTTGGTGTAGTGTTGGTGTAGTGTTGGTGTAGTGTTGGTGTAGTGATGGTTTAGTGTTAGTGCAGTGATGGTGTAGTGATGGTGTAGTGATGGTGTAGTGATGGTATAGTGATGGTATAGTGATGGTGTAGTGATGGTGTAGTGATGGTGTAGTGATGGTGTAGAATTTGTGGAGTGTTTATAGTAAACACTACACAAATGTAAAAATTAAATGATTAGTGTAGTTTTTTTAACCAACTGCCTGTTATGGGAAGTAGAGGGATGTGTAGGGTGTGTGTGTGTGTGTAGGAGGATAAGTGATGTGATAATTTAGGAAGAACATGATAGGAAGACTTTTTAAACTACTGCTGTAAATGGAGAACCACGTGACACCATTCTTGTAATTGTTAACACGCAGTCGTTAAGCCACGCCCACTGTCAGTGCGTTGAGACGTGTCCTCTTTCCTTTCGCTTCCTTACGAGTGCTGTGCCGTCTCTCTCTCTCTCTCTCTCTGCACCTCTGTGATCAGCTGACATTCAGGAGAAACACACTGTGGCTTACCAGTGAAAGAAGTGTGTGTGAGTTACCGCTGTGCTTAGACGTGTCAGCTCCACCCAATGGCCTCCACTGTGCGTGTTTGCGTGAGTGTGTGTGTGAGTGTGTGTGTGTGTGTGTGTGTGTGTGTCACTGGGTCTCAGGGGTTATTCTGTCCTGGAAGATGTAGAGGTTGTTGGAGGCAGCGATGGCGATGATGTTCTCAGCCGGGTGCCATGCCATGTGCAGGATCTTTTTGCGAAAGTCTAGGCTGTCCACTCCCACGTCTCCACGGCGACGGCGCCCCCCAGTGTACACACGCCGTGTCCGCAAGACTGCACGAGGTTTACTGTTTTCACGCCACGCCTCAAGTGTTACACCCCGCCCAGAGTCCCGGTCAAACATACGGAAAAAGCTGTTATACGTCCCGGTCATGATCACACTGATGAAGAGAAACACACATCAGACAAATTTCAGGACAATTTCACTCATGGGTTCTGTCCTGCATTCAGAGCCCTCAGTCAAAAGGTCCATAAGTATTCAGACAGTCACACAATGTGCTGTGTTTGTGCCTTTACACACCACCATAATAGATTTGAAATGTGAAAGCTGAATTCTACACATCAATCACATTTGAAATCCACTGTGGTGGCGTACGGGGCACAATGCCAACACTCCACCGCTGTCCAAATACTTATGTACCTGGCTGTATGTCAGTGATGTTCTGGGAGAATTACCTGTCTGTGCTGTTCCACACACACTCAAACTTGTCGAAGATGCAGTCATTCTCATAAAGTGTGCAGAGTTTACTGCGCAGGTACTCATGAACCTGAACACACACACACACACACACACACACACACACACACAATCAGTTTACTGAAAAGTCTGGCATTACTATCCTAGATAGTGTGTGTATTTATTGAGCACACTGTCTCCCCTGGTGTGTGTGTGTGTGTGTGTGTGTATCAAGCACAATGTCTCAACTAGTCTGTGTGTGTGTGTGTGTGTTTATTGAGCACAATGTCTCACCTAGTGTGTGTGTGTGTGTGTGTGTGTGTGTTCAAAGCACACTGTCTCACCTGGTATGTCTCTACTGGTCCTTTCTCCATATTCAGGTCCCACACCTTCACTGTGAGGTA
>JAQQZS010000012.1:38055075-38068840 GCA_030068045.1 Platyallabes tihoni | reverse complement strand
TGAGTCAGTGATTGAGTGAGTGAGTCAGTGATTGAGTGAGTGAGTCAGTGATTGAGTGAGTGAGTCAGTGATTGAGTGAGTGAGTCAGTGATTGAGTCAGTGAGTCAGTGATTGAGTCAGTGAGTGAGTCAGTGAGTGAGTGAGTCAGTGAGTGAATGAGTGTGTGATTGAGTCAGTGAGTGAGTGACTCAGTGAGTGAATGAGTGTGTGATTGAGTCAGTGAGTGAGTGAGTGTGTGATTGAGTGAGTCAGTGAGTGAGTCAATGAGTGATTGAGTCAGTGAGTGATTGAGTCAGTGAGTGATTGAGTCAGTGAGTGATTGAGTCAGTGAGTGAGTGAGTCAGTGAGTGAGTGTAGTGAGTGAGTCAGTGAGTGAGTGTGTGATTGAGTCAGTGAGTGAGTGAGTCAGTGAGTGAGTGAGTCAGTGAGACCAAGAGTCAAGTGGACCGACTTACAGGAGCTGTGAGACAGGGAAACCAGGTTTGCACCCACACTGGTATTAAAAGTCGAGGGCGGTTTTGCATCTCATTTTGTTTTTTAAAATTGCAGCAAAACTGCATCCAAATAAAGTTATTTATACGTTTCTGAATAGTTCTTAATAAAAACATAACTTTATGACTGGATCATCATACTGTCGAAATTCTTACTAAACCACAACCAAGAGGAGATCACACGATTCGTATAATGTCTAAACGTGTGTGTGTGTGTGTGTGTGAGGCCGAGATCAGAAACGCCCAGGCCTGTGTCTCGGCTGCTGTTTCCACACAGAGGCGGAGAGCCTTGTCCTTCAGTTAACATCTACTGCAGCTCCCTGCTGCGCCTAGCTAACCACAAGCCACGGTGCTAACTGCTAATCACACACACTCACTCACACACTCACTCACACCACGTCTCTTATCCGCTTTATATCAGGCGAGAGAAGAGGGAAGGAAAAAGTGAACAAAAGACAAGTATTTCAGATTGATTTCACTGATAAAAAAACATAAAGCATCCTGTATGTGTGTGTGTGTGTGTGCGTGTGTGTGAGAGTGAGAAACGAACCCAAACACCCAGCACTGTGTCCCGACTCGTTTACACTGCGTATCAGTGAGATAAGCGTAGTACTGCCTAAAAAAACAGAGAGAGAGAAATAATGATGTTTTTATGGACGTTCTGCCGTAAACAGTAAATTATTCTCAGATAAATAACATAGAAACAACAGGAAAACAAGTCTAGGAGTAAATAAGAAGAGTAAAAAAATTTTATGAAAGAAAGAAAAATGTATAAAAACAGTGTATATAATAGTGTATGTACTATATTATACATAATGTCTTAAAAAGTTATTTTTTCACAATAACAATCAGGTTATTTTCAGAAATATTTAAATAATTTAAAACTTCAGGGGTAAGTGTGAGGGGGTAAAACCCCCGAGCCGAGCTGACCTGACAGTGGGTGCGGTCATGACGCCGATGAAGAGGATGCGACCCCAGCTCAGAGCGTGGCATGCTGGGAAAACAAAGATGTGCTTCAGGAAGAAGGTGTTCAGCTCGGTCAGCTGCGGAGACACAGAGAGAGACTGAATTATACCTCCGTCTGTCTGTCCATCCCTGTCTCAGTCACTCCACCAGGACATCCGTCTCTCTGTACGAATACTCACCTGACCATCTGTCTATCCACCTCTCCATCCATCATTTATTTAGTTTTTATTTATCAGTCATTCTATTACCATAGACACCTTCATCTGCATCACCTTCCTGTCCATCCATCCATCCATCCATCCATTGATTAATCTATCCACATCTATCTCTTCATCCATCCATTTAAGCAAAACTATACATCCATTAATTAATTTATCCATCCATCCACTTTAAACCATTTGCACTTATTCATCCATTGAAATAACATCTGTGTCACGGACAATTGAAGTTCAGCACAAACCCTAACGGAAATTTCCATCGTTTCATCATCGTGTTTATCGGACGAAACACGCACGACCCTCCGCACTGACCTCATCACCACTGCATGGTCACATGATCATCACAATAATCAATAGATCAGCTCTTCTCTATCAGGAGAAACGAACCACCTTCATCCTGCATCACAGGGCGTGGCTGCTTTACATGTACTGCAGCTAACTTCAGCCAATTCTATACAAGTGTGCGTGTGTGTGTGTGTGTAAGTGTGTGTACATGTAAATTCTCTCAACAGATTTGTTTGCACGTGCAGGATGAGCCGCTGAGGATGGAGAATCTCTACAGGCGCTCATTTACATTAACGAGTGTGTGTGTGTGTGTGTGTGTCTGGGGCTTCATTACCATCTAATCAGTGTCTCAGGAGAGAACACACACACACACACACACACACACACAAACACTAAAGCTCCCACTCTGTCCCATCAAATCAGTGTAATTACTATTAAAGAACACCAGAGAGAGACGGCGAGAGTGAGACAGGACAGCTGTCTCACAAGACAGAGACGTTCCTGTTGTTTAAGACTTTATCGTGAGAGTTCTCTTCTACACTTAACATCTAACACGAACACTGACTCACACACTGTACATACTCGAACATGTTAATGCCAAAGCAAAAAATAGGCTTCATACAAGTTTCACATCCGCTCTAAAGTGGTGTCGCCGCCGTTGAGGCAAACAGACGCTGTGTGTAGCGGATGAACGATGCGTAGACTACACGCTCGGAAATAGTGAAATACGTCACGGAACATCATCCGTCGATTCTGTTTTAATTCAGCAGGACTGATGACGGTCACTGTTAATGAGTTACTGCACTGAACCCAAAACACTTACTGCCGCTTTAAGTGTCACTGTAAAACACGCCGCCGTATGACACACTGTCACATGACGCGCTCCTGAGTCTCACCTGCCAGATGATCATGAACAGGTAAACTCCGGTTACTCTCTGGAAGGAGGATTTGGGGTCGAACCAGCGCACGTAGGTCCAGCTGGCCGGGGTGAACTGCAGCGCGGCGCGCTTGATCTTCCCCGTCGTGGTGTGGATGTCCCTAAACAAACAAACAAACAAACACACACACACACACACACACACACACACACACACGATTAAAGTGAAACGCTGGGATAAGTGCATGAAGATTATATTATTATAATTTAAATATAGATTATATATATTCCTGTAGTAATAATAAAAAACGTTCCACTAAAAGATCACATGACCAGGCATGAAAACTGTCTCTCTGATCCAGATTCTGTAAAGGAGGCAGTGAGACGCTTTGCAAGTCAATGTGAATTCAAATGTCATTCTGTAGACATGTGACATCATTTTGGGTTACTTTTCACCCACACCTTTTATATTTATGTGTGTGTGTGTGTGTGTGTGTGTGTGTGTGTGTTTGTGCGCACATATACATACTTGATGCTGGCCCAGTGGTACGTGCGCATCTCCAGGAAGCGACACACGGTCATGCCGAGCCAGATCCCTCCACCGTTACACAGCAGGATGTCCAGGATCACCTGATCCCACCAGCACTCCGCGAAGTTGGGCAGAAGGTGCATGAAGAAGAGCTGCGGAGAATTCGAAACACACATTCCCTGTATTTTTAAAACACAATTTTATCGATTTCTCCTCAAACTACAGTGGGAGGAAAAAGTATGTGAAGCCTTTTGTAATTTCATGGTTTTCTGAATTAATTTGTCATAAAGATCTGATCTTCATCCAAGTCAGGGGTATTGACAAATATAATGTGATTAAAATAATATATATATATATATATATATTTATTTAATCCTTCATGTCTTTATTGAACACACCGATTCAAAAATCAAAATGGCAGTGGAAAAAGTTAGTGAACCCTTGGAATTAATAACTGCTTGGGGGAAAATTTTATTTTATATATATATATATATTTTATATATATAAGATATTTTTTTAAATGTTTTTCAATTTCTACAGTTTCAGTATGAAATTGCGCTCCTATAATAAAAAATATATTTATTAGGAACCTAAGAACACGAGAATCCTAAGAACCAGGCGTGCCAATAATTGTAGATCTCTGCCTGAAGTTTTTACCTGCACCATCAATGAAATCAAAATGTTGAGTAAAAGCGATGTTATGAACAGTTATGTGGCAGATTTTATAATCTACTTTAAATCTTCCTCGTTCAATGTAAACAAACAGATATTAATTAGAAATCAGTCAGACAGACGTGTACGTTGGCTTCAACCTGAAAGAATATCATCACTAATTACTTTACAGATCATCAGATTATTTTCAGCCTTAACCTTTTAATTATTCTTACAAACTCTTTAACTGTCAGGGACACGAATTTATAAATAAGACAGACACAACTAATGTTTTTAATGTTCTCCTGCAGCTCTCCCGGGTGGACTGTCGTGATGCTCTGGAGATGATCTGTAACCTGGAGGCAGAAGGAGACGAGAGAGGAGCGTTCACGCTGTGTTCAGGCTTTCTGACCCGACAGCTCCTACAGGAGGACTCGTACTGCGCCTGGTCAGTTTCTAAAACGCGTGTGGAACAAACACAAGATGACTTTTTTTATGCAGTCCATTAGCGTTTGTGTGTCATGCTACTTTGATGAACGTCTGTAGATATAAACATAGAGTTCAGGGTTCACTCAGTCAGAGGTAACGTGAGGTGTTAATGTCCTGATTAATCTGTCTGTCACGCAGGGAGCTGACGCTTTTCTGGAGTAAACTCTTGAAGCGGTTGGAGCCGTCAGAGCAGAGCTTCCTGGAAAAGTGCCAGAAGATGTCTTTTCTCGCTAAAACCGTGTTCCACCTGCTGTTCTTTATTAAAGTCATCCAGTCTGAGGTGAGTTCTTGGTCCGGTCGGCTCAGCCTTTCCTCGTGCTCGCGGTGCCTCTGTTTTATCAGTTGGTCTGCTGTAGTGAAGCGTATTCAAGGATATTTGTTTTCTGATTTGCAGTTGGACAAGATAGGACTGCCAGCCTGCATAGAGATGTGTATACGCGCGCTGAGAATGGAGTCCTGCGAGGGAGCCGACAAGGCCACCATCTGTAAAACCATCTCGTGTCTCCTGCCTTCTGACCTGGAGGTGAAGCGGGCCTGCCAGCTGACAGAGTTCCTCCTGGAGCCCACCGTCGACTCCTATTACGCCGTGGAGACGCTGTACAACGAGCCCGACCAGAAGCTCGAGGAGGAAAACCTTCCCATACCCAACTCTCAGCGCTGCGACCTTTTCCTCGTTTTCAAAACACAGTGGCCTTTTGATCCAGAGTTCTGGGACTGGAAGACGCTAAAGCGTCACTGTTTAGGTCTCATGGGTGAGGAGGCATCTATCGTGTCCTCCATCGACGAGCTAAACGACGATCGCTTCGTGGAGATGGAGAAGGAGGACTCGGACCTGGCGCCGGAGGAGTTTAAGGACGTGTTCGATTGCTTTCTGGACACGACAAATGGACTGAAGGAGATCGCCGACCAGCGACAGAAAAACAGAGAAGTGAAGAAGTTGAGGGAGAAAGGATTCGTGTCGGCCAGGTTCAGAAACTGGCAGGCGTACATGCAGTACTGTGTGTTGTGCGATAAGGAGTTTCTCGGTCACAGAATAGTGCGACACGCACAGACTCACTTCAGAGATGGGTATTATAGCTGTCCAATTTGCACAGAGGTGTTTGAGATGCGAGAGACACTTGACCCGCATGTCGCTTCGCATGTAAAGCTGTCGTGTAAAGAGCGCTTGGCTGCAATGAAAACCACTAAGAAGCTGGCTGATGCCAAAACCTCTGCTCCTGATATCGGTGCTTTGAAAAACAAAAGTGGAGAAAATCAGGCGCGAAAGGCAAAAGCTAAAAACTGCACCGGAGAACATGGCCTGGTGTACAACGGAGAAGCTGCCGGCTCCCAGGTTCCTGGCATCAGGCCGAACGGGAGTGAGAGGAACGTCTGTCCTGTTCCGAACTGCAGGAAAGGGTTCAAGTTCTTTCGCAATCTTCTCACCCATGTGAAGGATCACGGGGAAATCGAAGAGGCAAAGCGCTTCCTTGAACTGCAGACCACGAAGATCATTTGTCAGTATTGTCGCCGTCATTTTGTTAACGTCAGTCACCTCAACGACCATCTCCAGGTCCACTGTGGGGCCAAGCCTTACTCGTGCATTCAGCTGAACTGCAAAGCTAGCTTCGACACCAGCGCCGATCTCCTCGTTCATGGCAAAGGACATCCGGTCTTTAAGGCCAGGTGCATGTTCCCAGGCTGTGGAAAGATCTTCAACGAAGCGTATAAACTCTACGACCACGAGGCGCAGCATTACAAAACGTTTACCTGCCCAGTGGCGGACTGTGGTAAAGTGTTCCACACTCGGTCTCAGTTAGATTTGCACGAGGAAAGCCATAATGTTAAGAAAGTGGAGACACAACCTGCTGAAAGCAATGGCGTGCCTCCCACAGAGCCTGAGCCACACTCATCCAGTGAACCAACCGGGCAGGATGTTCCCAATCTAGGGCCTCAGATGAACTCCAGCTGTATGATGAACCCTACGGATCACTCGGCACATCTTGTAAAAGTGAAGCACTCCATTGAAAACATGCTCGGCCATGCTGGTCACGGTCCCGCGCAAGAATTCAGCGTTG
The DNA here is from genome assembly GCA_030068045.1 of Platyallabes tihoni. Taxonomy (NCBI): domain Eukaryota; kingdom Metazoa; phylum Chordata; class Actinopteri; order Siluriformes; family Clariidae; genus Platyallabes; species Platyallabes tihoni. The sequence goes on along the minus strand of JAQQZS010000012.1, from coordinate 38,062,277 downwards.
TGAAGTGCAAAACCGAGCCACCCGATCCAACCGAAGCGCAGCAGCCTCAGGTCCCATGTGTGGAGCTCCGGCACATCCAGCCTCCATTAAACCCTCCCATGGCTCACGTTAATGAACCCAGATCTGAAGAATCCTTGTTAGATGAGTTAATGAACGATCCAATGCTCACTCCTTCATGCTCACTTCCATCAGCACCTTCATATCAGAGCCTCCTGGAGGACTTTCAGCAAGCTCCGTCAGGGGATGTGTTGCAGGCGCAGATGGAGTCTGCTGTTTCACAGAGTCACACCCAGCCCTTGTACGGCAATGAAAACACTGAATACGCTCAATATAATCCCAGTCCTGTAACCCCGATTCACACAACGTACACGGTCCCGTACGGGAACAACATACTTCCCTTGACGCAGGCGGCTCATAACGGTCCACCAGTGATGCATGTGTCTCAGAGGCTTCCTCCACAAGTCACCCCTTTTCCCACTAACAGACCGGTACAGCCCCTGCAAGCCAACACTCTTGGTTCTGCGCTCGAAGAAAAGGACAGATACAGGTGTGCGTATGAGACGTGTTCTCGAGATTACAGCTCTTACAGAAGTCTAACCAAACATATGAAAGCTGCTCACTGCGAGTTTTATGCACAATGGAAACTGGCAAGGAGGAACAATAAAGCTCCGTCAATCATGAGCAGAGCTGCGTCCATGAACGGGAAACATGTCTCTTCAGGACCTGTCCAAAACCAGCTGGGTCAGAGGACTACCGCTTCCCAGGCGTCGGAGCAGAAACCGCCTGCTCAACCACACTACTCAACAAGCTGCCTCAACCCCAGTTACCCTTCTGGGTCTTCCCATTTAACCGGTCCTACTGGTCAGACTTTCCCAAATCAAATGGACAGCATATTGGATCCCATTGTGCTCTCACAGCTAGGAAACGCTAGTGCAAGTCAGCCTCCTATAACTCCTCACTCTTCATGGAACAGTTCGCTACAGCAGCAGAATTACCAATCGCAAGCCATGATGACTTCTTCCGGTCATTTCTCCACGCAGATGGATACTGCATCGCAAAACCAAGTGCCAAATACATATAATGGAGATATGACCTATCCCTCTGTGCAGCATCAAAACGGTCCCTCGTGCCGCTTTGTTCAGACCCAACCGGGCGTTTCCCAAACTATGAGCAACCCAGCCAAAATAGGTCATCCTGGTGATTCAGCGGTTCCCTACATTCAGCAACCAAAGACCAATTCTGTACCAGTCGTTAAACATACTGAGTGCGCTGTAAAACTGGAGAGAAACCCAGATTTGGTTCCATCCTCACCAAACAAAGTGCCCTCCACACAAAGCGACTCTCCTGCGGCCATGAACTCTCAAACCTCTCAAGATGATACCAGCAGTTCCGCCCAGGATGGTGACGTCAAAAAAAGGAAGCGAAGCAGCAGAACAAAGTGGCCCGCCATCATCAAAGATGGCAAGTTCATCTGCTGTAGGTGCTTTAGGGAGTTCCAAAGTCCTAAATCTCTGGGGGGACATTTGTCTAAGCGTGCTGTCTGCAAACCCTACGATGAAACGGTCCTGTCTGCGGATCTTCCCAGTTCGTTTCTTGAGCTTCTGAACTCCCCTCACCCGTCTGACACGCCCCAGTCCTCACCTTCTGCGCAGGTCGGCTCTAATCAGGCTTGGCCTTCCATGACTAAGGGCCCGCTTGACCCAAAATTGTTTCCTAACGTCACTTTTCTGAACACTAAAGATTCCATGTATAACAGTGACAGTAAGCCAAGCAGTGAAACCATCCCTCGGAGTTCACCGAGTCTGGGCGAGAGCGCTGGTGCACGCCAGCAGACTTTTGCAGGCTCATCTGTCTTTTACCCTCAAGACAACCAAAACAGTGTGATTCAACACACAGGAAATATCAAAGACAAGCATCAAATGAATTACACTCAGCCTCGCAACCCCTTGCCAAGTCAAAGCGCATCCTCAGATCAACTTTTGTCTCGTTTGTTAAGTGAAAACCAAACTTCTGACTCGAACTTCAGCAGGGGTTCCACTAATCGTATTGATCGAATGCTTCAAGCTGAAACACTAAACAAAATTAAGGAGATTAAAGATAAGACTACATTTACGAATGCCAGTGGATTGACCAATGATGGGCTTCTCGCTGCCATGGCTAGTCTTGCTCAAAATCTGATGTCGGAAAAGAGCGTTAAAGAACGACTTCGTGAACAGATATTAGCTGGAGACTTCCAAAAAAGAAGCAGTTCATGTCAAGGACGAGCTGTCGATAATTCAAGCGTACAAAGTGCAATAATTAATGTCCCACAAAACACAGCGCATGTAATTAAAAAAGCTCTTCAGAGTAATGAGCCTAATGTTGGAAGTGGCATTGAACCCAGTGAACACTTCACCTCGAGTGGGAGTGTCCTTCCTGAGGAGACACCGATACAGATTCCCCCGGTTTGTGCTTCTAGCAACAATGCTTTTAATAAGCCACAAGTACAACAAGACGATGATGAAATGACAGAAATACAGAAAGCTCTTGAAAGACTGGATCTGGATAGAGAAATAAAACACCATGACCAGCCCCTTACTGTTCCTCCAGAAATTGAAGGAGTACCTAAGGCCTCCGAAGCTATGCCCGTTTGTATAAGCCGAGGCTATTCCTGCGACAGTAACGGCTGTGGTTACAGAGCTATGACAAAAGACGCTCTCTTTAAACATCTCATGAAACAGCATAACTACACTGAGGAAATGCTAACTCAGTGTCGGAAGGAACAGTTTAACTTTGCGCCTTTTAATTGTCAAATATGCCCAAAGACATTCACGCGAAACTCCAACCTCAGAACCCATTATCAGTCTGTTCACAACTTCTCACATGAGCAGGTTGTAAAGTTGGGGATTACACGCCAGTACAGTCGCAAGTCCATGGAAGCTGAGCAGAGTCTTAGTGCCCCTTTGAACATCTCGGATTTGCTCCGTCTGCCAGCCCCCAGGTTCCCCTCTGCTGGACAGACTGGTCCTGGTGTCCCGGGTTTGATGCCTGGTGTTGAAAGCATTAAATCAGAATCCAACGTTCAACCTTTTGAACGACAGTTTCCTGTTGCTTCTGGTGACTCTGCTATTGCGGGGACTGTACAGAGAGCAAACCCAGCTCCATATCCTCTCCAGAGTCAGGCTACTATGCATCCATCAGTGATTAAGGCTGTTCCTTCTTTGTTAACCTCCGCAAACACGGGTCAGCAGTTAAATCGACAGAACGGGTTTGTGCCAGGATCTCTCACACCCTTTCAGCGCACCCACGTTTTGCCTCCTGCAGGTCTGTTGCCTTCAGGTGCACCACCTGTGCCCCAGACTCCTTCAGTCCCAGCGCAGTTGGGCAGCCTAACCCCAGAGAAGAAGCCTAAACTGGGAAGGCCTAAAATGCCAAAACCGAAAGAAGCGATCAAGAAGACTAAGGAGAAAAAGATGGACATGGACGATGTGTTTAGTCCCTATCGGCCTTACCGCTGTGTCCATCAAGGCTGTGTGGCTGCCTTTACCATCCAGCACAACCTTATTCTTCATTACAAAGCCATCCACCAGTCCGCTCTCCCCAAATTTGAAGTTAACGAAGAACAGATTGAGGAGGAGGAGGAGGAGAATAACGAGGTCGACGAGGAGAATGACATGCCTGATGGTGAGCTCAGTGAGGTGTCAGAGTTTCGCTGTCAAGTCAAAGACTGCTCCCGAATATTCCAGGTGGTTACAGACCTGCTGCAGCATTATCTCCACCTCCACAAACTCAGCCTCGACAGAGCAGGCGTTATGATGTCCGGCATGAACCTGGGTAGGTTCCGGTGTGACCAGCCAGATTGTGATGTTACCTTCACAGGGTTCTGGAAGTACATTAACCACGTTGATAACGAACACAAAAAAGTAAAGCTCTCCAGAACTGACCCTGTTGATGGAATGTTCCAGTGTGAGGTCGAGGGCTGTAGCTGTGTTTACACCACACGGTCAAATTTGCTGCGGCACATCATGAAAAAACATCAAGACCTTTACAAACTTCGACTGTTGAACTCGAAAGGTGTCAGACTTGGCCGTCCTCCAAAGAACAGCTTAATCTCACTGGAGAAGGAAAATAGAGAAGTTAATAAAAAACCAATTCTGAAAGGTGGTGAGAAAAAGAAAAAGAAACAAAAGAACCTCTGGACGAAATACGGAAACCCCATTTTAAAAACAAAAGAGGAGGCATCTGCCATGTGCACCAAGAGGATTCAGTTGCAGTACCCATGCATGCTTAAAGGCTGTGAGACGGTCGCGTACTCTGAGAGAAAGCTCATGAAGCATTACGTCCAGCACGGCCTGCCCAAACAATACCTGGAGGAGCAGAGGAGCAACTACATCTTCTGCAAGAAAATGGCTCGCTCCAAGTACAAACGAATTGCGTCAAGGAGCGACGATACGGACAAGTCTGACGAAAGCTCTATCGAAGCGTCTGAGAACGAGGAAGCTCTCGGACCAAGTGAGTCAGAGTTCTCAAAGCTAACATCTGAGAAGGAGAGCACAGAGGAGACTGAAGTTTCGGACGCCAAGTTGTCCAGTGATCTGAGCTCGGAGATCTCTGTGGTGGTCAAGCGAAAGAGGGGCCGTCCACGCAAGGGGGAACGTGTCAAACACCTGCATTTGGCACGCAAGAGAGTGACGAGGTTAAGAGCGGCGCATAATCACTCGGTCAACTATGCAGACATAAACTCTGACTCGACTTCATCCAGCGCCACGCTTTCACAAGAGCAAACCGCGACGTTGAGCTCGTTCAAGCCCATGGGCTTCGAAGTCTCCTTCCTCAAGTTCCTGGAGGAATCAAGTCAGTCCACTGGAAAAACCAAGACGGCGACTTCTTTAGTACACCAACACAAGAAATTCCCGAACGTGCATCTCAAGACAGCCTCGGTGGTGTGCAGCAGGATCAATCCTGATCATCACTGCCGCGATGTGCTGAAACTTGTTGAATTTAAGAACCCCCAGAGGCTCACGTCTCTCAGCAAGGTGACCTTCGAGGTGCACAGAAGCTTCTCAAATGTATTCGAACTCTTGCTCAAGCAGCTGCATGAAATGCGACCTGCAGTGGTCATTCAAAAAGAGGGCGTGTCCAATGCTACGGGGTAGTTCCCTGGGTCTGGGGTGTGGGTGGGTCTCCAGTGTTACTCTTTTGGCAATGTTAAATGATTAATAGATGGAGTGGGTAATTATCTGTTGCAATGTTCTGAAAGCCCTTGATGTTGAATGCTTCTCTTAACATCTGCTAATCCCTCAAACGATTGTGTATTAAACTTTTTTTTTTCTTTTTCTAAGTTTGTTAATTAAAACAGTTAATAATGATATACCTCTTACGCATGCCCTTATGAAGTTATCCGGCACATGTGGTGGTCGATGTTGGAAATGAAACCCCTTAGAGGAAGTTTTTTAATTTGTTGTGGATCCCCGTAGGAGTTTACAATTGAATTAGCTTCTGTTGCAGATGGACTGATGATCCTGTAGTGCAGTGGTGAGCTGTAGATGGTAACCATTTTAGTCTTGTTCATCTTGCATTGTAAATTTTGAACGTCTCTAGCGTTGTCTGTGTGTGCACATACTGACCCTCTGGATAATTTACTGCCACCAGCAGTCTGTACCTTAAACAACAGAGACCAATTTATTACAGCTTGCCTTTTCTACCTCTGTGCTTGTGTGTGGTTCTTTTTTTCTTTTTGTTCTCTCTCTCTCTGACCAGAGGCCATGGGATCTTTTAGGACTTCACAAAAGAATGAACAAGTGTAGTGTAAGAGTTCTTCCTGCAGAATTACTAGCAAGGCCATAGTCGGGTTTTACAGTTTGGTTTATTAGTTATACATGTACATTTAGCTTAAACAGGTTATTTTGCTTTTATTATAAAAACATACTGTATTAAGTCAAAGTACTCTTTTCTTTAAACATGCAGTAGACTACCACTGTAATAATGATAATGAAAAACAGAATAAACATAACTTTTTGTGTACAGGTGCATTAAACATCAGCGGCTCCATGAAAACCACAGCCAAAATTTGACACTAATCCAGAAAAAAAATGGATAACATCTCCACTCCAACCTGAGTTATAAATCATCACACTGGAGTGCAGCAGCGACACGGAAATAACAATGAATTCATCCATACAGGTTAATAAATTAATGATGTTAATAGCGGTTTGAAAATGATCAACGATTTGGCTCGTTATGTTTTGGTCAAGAGGGATCCATGATGGTGAAGGTGAGATGTTCTTGGGTGCACAGTCCATCATGGGGAATTTACTCTGCAACCGGGTCAGTTATTTAGTATTTCTGTTTGTTTATAGATCCAGACTTTTGTGTTGCACAGTCGATGGTAACTGATTAACCACTTTATAAGTCTTTAGTGGAACAAGTTTTGGAATTTGGCTGCAGTTTTCCTGGCTTGACCTCGTTATTAATAATTTAAAATATACAGTGTAAATAAAACAAAATGTACTGAAGTTCTGTAACTAACAAAGAAGATCGAGGTTTCTCCTGGCAGAAGTTTTTTCTTCTCGATCCTTTCTCAACCAAGCCCCGAGTCAGTGAGTCATTTGATAGATCATTGAATCAGACTCAGTGAATCCTGCAGATTTCCTGTGCCGTTCCACTTTTTTTTTTCTCACACAGAGATGCAGGCACATTTATAACACAATGTCACTGTTTATCTGTCTTTTAAGTGTCATTACTCTAAACCAGGGGTCTCCAAATCCAGTCCTGGAGGGCCAGTGTCTCCAACACAGTTTGATGATTCTTCTCAAACACAGCTAACAGATTTAGCTAATCTGTTAATTACTAGGTTCAGTGGGTGCGTTTAGGTGTTGGTGAATTACAAACTGTGCTGGTCACCGTCCATCCAGGACTGGATTTGGAGACCCCTGCTCTAAACTGTTGTAGTGGTTTGTGCGGTTCGGAAGGTGATTGTGATGGAAATTAACGTCTGGTGAACGTCAGGACAATATTATTAAGTGCTTTATCAGTAGTTTAACAGTAGTTTAATTATTTTTTTCCTTTTGAAAATGTGCTTTTATTTAGGACAGTGGTTCTCAAAGTGTGGGGCCCCACTAGTGGGGAATACAGACATGACAGGTGAGGCGCAATGAACGGGAGGAAATTAGTGGAAAATAATAGGAAAGTACCTATTCTAATTCATGCTTTTCTTTATTGAT
>JAQQZS010000012.1:38027025-38038635 GCA_030068045.1 Platyallabes tihoni | reverse complement strand
TTACAGGAATAACGCTGCTCTCGCGCTCTCTAACCCTCTCTAAAGTCTGGATGCGCTCCTCTAACGCTAATATCTTCATCAGTTACACCGCTTCATCACCACACACTGGGGTTTATATTCACAGGCAATGAAATGCAAGATTTGTGCTTTTATTTATAGTTTGCCTTGTTGAACCGTGTGTGTGTTTGTGTGTGCGTGCGCGCTAATACAACGATGCTGGCAACGTCCCTGCGTCTTCCTTGTCTCTCTTCTCCTGCAGTCTGATGAATTGATTAGCCTCGTGTGTTACCGTGGAGAAGCTCTCACACACACACACACACACACACGTGTTGTATTTGGACGACGTTAGGTTCTCAGGTTTCTGGTGGTGTGGGAGTCCACGACCCGTCAATCATTCTGCACATACTAGGCCACGCCCACCCGGTCAGTGTAATGGGACCTGATGTCTGAATGTTTGAGACACCGAACTTCATTAAACCTGTGAGTCCTTTACGTGTGTGTGTAGGAGATGGACGGTTTCGTGCAGGAGTTTGTGGCGGTGGTGAGGAAGCTGCCGGCGTGTATCGGTGCGCTGCAGGACGTCTCCAACCTCCCGGTCCCTCATGAGTACGAACCTCTGTCCGTCTTCTGCTCCACCAATCAGGCGAGACTCGAGCGTCTACGCAGGTAGCTCCGCCCTACACACACACACACACACACACACACACACACGTCGTCTTCAGTTTCATCCAGATGCTCGTAAATGTTTCAGCAGGAATGTGGTTAAGATGAGTGTGAAAGATAAAGGCCGTGATTCTGGAGAGCTGGTTTATTTACCCAAAAAAACTAAAACCTGATGGACTGGAACAGAGAGGGGCGGAGTCACGTCAGGGGGGGGTGTGAGGTCACGTGATCACAAAAAACATGAACTGTGTGGAGAAGAATGTTACAAAACCACTACAATTACTGTGTGTGTGTGTGTGTGTGTGTTTGTGTGTGTGTAGGGACCTGGGTCTGGACGCCTTGTTGAGGAGCTGTGAGTGTGTGCTGGACAAGTTTCGTTTTCCTGAGAGAGATCCGTGTTATCAGGCCATGGTGGGGACCGCCCTCTTCACACACACCGCGCTGGAGATGCTGCAGAACTACGACAGGTGTACACACACACACACACACACACCTTCAGAGCTCTAGTGCAGTTCAGGCTCAGATGGATTGGAGGTGTTGTTTATATTTAAATGTTTAAAACCTTATTATTATTATTATTATTTTTAGATAGAACAAACATTTGGTTACATCACGACTTCTTTGTAAATTCCTCTTTACTCTAATGTTCATCTTTTCATCAGGACTTTTTCTTTTTCATTATTTTCTTCCTGCTTTATTTTATTTTTCCCCTCAGTCTGAGTGTGTAGTGCCTCGATCACATCTGAAGGTTCTTTGTAGAGGCATTGTTTAATAACGGTGTGTGTGTGTGTGTGTGTGTGTCGGAGCTCATTTCCTGCCCACACACAGTGTATTGATGTGTTAATGAGCCTGGTGAAAGCTCTGTGATATTCACAGATGAATCAGCCAGATAGAGGTGTGTGTGTGTGTGTGTGTGCGCGCGTGTGTGGAGCGTCTCGTTTGTTGAATGAGATTAACTTTGTGCACCCTTCAACCCCATCCCTGTGTGTGTAGAATCCGGGCGGCGGTGGACAAAGTGGAGTTGCTGTGGACGCGCGTCTTCTCCGGCGCTCATCAGAGACTTCACGTCCTCCAGCTGCAGAGAGACACACAGCAGGTGCTGCAGATTAAAACGCAGCACGGTTCTGTTGTTAGGAACTCGCACGTCGGCTCCAGTAGAACAAAAATAAACGTATTACTTCTGAAAGAGCTCTTTGTGTCCCCGTCACACGCGTTGTCTCTGTCCATAAGACGGATGCAGTGTGTGTGTGGAGACTGTAGAAGTGTTAGTGACACGACAGTAATTGGACGTTTGTGGTTTGTCTCTGTCCCAGGTTGTGTGTGAGATGGAGTGTGTTGTACAGAAGTTACAGTCGTACACACCTGAGAGGCTTCGAGACCCCGACAGTGCTGAAACCGTGCGTCTGGAGTTCAACACGTCTGTTCACACACGTGCTACGGTACATGAGCTGTGTGTGTGTGAGAGTGAAGGGTTGATCAAAACTCAAAGCATGAGGGAGGGAGGGAAAGAAAAAGGAAAAAAAAATGAGTGGAATATCATCATCTGGGTTAAAGTTTGTGGTGTGTGTGTGTGTGTTAGGCTCTGGTGCGTCGTGCTGAGGATCTGCTGAAGTCAGAGACTGTGGTTTCCTCCGAGAGTCGGGAAATAAACGGGTGGATAAGCGATCTGGAGAGACGGACGGACCGGCTCAGAGCGGCCCTGGAGCTCCAGAACCAGAACCTGAACACCGTCTGCACCTTCCATCACCGCTACCATAAAGTACAGTTACTGCACCTCGTGTTCAATCCAACACGTCTGAATGTTTAGGGTTATTAGTTTGTTAGGTTAAAGTTTTACTCTCCTGTTTAAAAGGGGACAGAGACAGTAGGAGGGGGGGTGAGGAGGAGGAGGAGGAGGAGGAAGGGACGGGTGGAGGGGAATTCCAGAGGATGTGGGTTTTGAGAGGCAGCGCTGAGGAGGTGGGGAGGCAGAATTTGGAGGAGGGGTTGGTGGAGATGGAAGGACGGGAGCTGGGTGGTAAAGCCGGGGGTGCGGGGGAGGTGTGGGTGCACGAGGTGGATATCAGAGAACAGCGGGTTCACAACTGGAGATATGGAGTTGGACGGGGGCTGATTCATTAAGGGCTGATTCATTTCTATCCCAGGAACACTTGGGGCATGAGGCCGGGTACACCCTGGACAGGGAGCCAAACTGTCGCGCACACACACTTTAACTCTGTAATCCTGCAGGTGGTGCTCTAAACTGTTCCCACGTTGTCAGGCAGCACAGCACCCCATGTGGTAGAGTTGGGTATTCACCAAGTTGGTTTAGAATTGAAAAAAAGATATGAATCTGGATATTTATAAAATCATGATCCTAACAGAATCGCAGTACAGATGGAATCGGCAGCTCGGTATTGTGGTGGTGATGTATCGGGTGATCCACGTTGATTTCCGTCCCTACAGGCAATGGGAACTGTGTTGAGGTGGGACATGGACATGAGTGGCACCATTTGGAGTGAGTGTAGTTGGAGTGATGGGTTGGTTAATTGAAGCTAAAGATGAGGTGGAACTGTGGTTATGAGTGGCGGCAGACTGTATATGGAGGTGTATGTGTGTGTAAGCGTCAGGATGTACAAGTGTAAAGGGCAAATGGAACGACATGGGAGAGGAGGATTGATGTAATAGAGGGTTAGGTGGAGCTAAAAACAGCTAGGAGTATTTTCTCAGGTTTTGTGTGTGTTCACTCAGATCCAGAGGTGGTACCATGTGGCAGTGCGTGAGAGCTTCCTTCAGGACCTCCTGTGGAGAACTTGCTCGAGAAAGCATGACGATCGAGACACCCTCCTCTCACTTGAGCAGGATGACGTCTTATCTGAGATTGAGGAGTTTCTCAGGGTGCATTCTCCTCCTGAAGTGGATGAGCTAATGCAGTTAGCGCACCTGGCTAATATTGTAGCTCATTCAGACCTACAGAATGCAGGAAAGCAGCTTGTGCAGAGGTGACTGGTTTGAGCAAGCAGGAAATGGAACACTTTATTATTATGATGTTACTTTTTTTTTAAAGCTAGTTTCCATGTTCTTGTTTGCAGGTGTACGAGTTTACGCAAGCTGTTGGTATCTCCTGGTTCCGCCACATTTCGTGACCTCCAGCCCGCTCTGCAGTGGCAGTACGAGTATCTGAAGGGTGGAAATGAGTCGGCAGGTTCAACCCCCGATGTCGGTACGCTGAGAAACGTGTCTTCTCGGAGCGTCCTTGGAGATTCAGACTTCTTTCCACACTCTGTAAACTGCAACGGTTTGACGAGACCCAATGGTGCAGGTTATCTTCCGCTGCTTCAGTCTGGAGCAAAGCCACCCTCTCTTAGCTCCTTTGACTCTGGGTTTGATGGCGCAGGAAGTAGTCATCTGGAAACAGGAGGAGGGAGGACATGCCAAGGTGAGGCGTCCAGACATCCAAAATCTGGTCATCTTCGTGTCGTTGAGGAGAAGGCTTCCAGCGTATCTGAGGGTCTAGCTGAGGAGAAATCTATTAGAGCACCAAGTATTCACATCATCCCAAGTGCAAACAGAGACTCTTTAAACTTTGAGATCACTGTGAAACGCTCGGCCACGCTTCCTAAAAACCCTTGGCTGAGTCTTCCTGTAGATGATCTGGAGAACTGCTACACGGTCATCATCTCTCCCTCCAACCAAAAGGTGACGAAGAGCTCCGATCAGCTAACGCAGACCGCCGATACAAGCGTGTGTGATGTTCAGGATCAGAGTACGGAGTGGAGCCCCATCCGCAATGTTCTCTCCAGCACCCTTACAGACAAATGGCATGGAGCTGAAACCTCAGAGACCGTGCCCACTCTCGTCTGGGACTCGTATGACCTCCATGAAGTCATGGACGACTCTGACACTGCGTCACTCGGTGAGCCGGAGTCTGATTGGGAAATGAAGGAACATGAAGAGCTCAGAGTCGTGGAGGAAACATTGAGCCGAGCAGCTGGAATACTGCGAGAAGAGGAGAGCGTTCTTGCTCAGGAGGAGATCTTTGATGTCTTGCTGGAAGCGGATGATCCAAACAGATTGTGGCCTTCATGGAGCAAAGATTGCAAATTTACTCCAATGACGTCCAGTGATCTGACTGAAGCAGGTGTGATCGGATTAGAGGATGACCTTGCCTCGCTTCATTTTGGACCAGAGGCTGCTTTGTCTCAGAAAAGTCTAAGAGTTATCGAGTGTGGTAGCGATAGTCTATCTCAACCAAGTTCTGATCCGCTTGAACTAGGATACAGACGTCCTGATCGATCCCAGCTTTTGAAAGAAATGGAACATCTGAAGGTCTTGGAGGAGAAGATTGTTGAGGAGAGCCTGAAAATCAATGAGTTGCGCTTCTGTGGTTCTGAAGAAAGAATGTCCCCTCAGATCCTCAGTGAGGACCGGAAGACGTTCCTTGGGAAACTGGAGCAAGAGAAAGAGGTGGAGGAGATGCAGAGAAACCTAAGCATGGAGATGAAGAAAAGCCAGCTGAAGCGACCGAGTAGGAGTCATAAAATTGTGACGTGTTCCATTTTGGCAAAATCCTCAACGTTGAGGCACGGTGATGAAGCTCTCCTGCTGAACTGCAGAAGATCAGCACGAAATGTGCACATGCTCAGTCATGAGCAGATATCTTTAGAGGAATCCACTAATCCACAAACTTCAGACATGTCTGCAGACAATCATGTTCAGTGTAAATGTTCAGATCCAGGAGGATCTGTGAATTCTAAACGTTTTTTGACCAATGATCAGCAGAACATTGACACTACTGCATCATCCATATCCACATGTGTACCTTCTATCATGGTAGATGGTGATATTGAGACAAACAAGATGCCAGTCTTGGTGTCTTCTACCTCAGATCATCTTGATGTTAATGTTCCTGCTGTTGGAGAACCAAGGAATCTGTCAGATCCTCTTGATACGAGAGAAGAAAAGTGTTTGTGCTTAAATCCTTCAGAAAACGTGGACACAACTGAACATTGTAATGAAGATCCCATGGTGAAATCTTTAGCATCAGACGAAGTATCGACTCCTGCTTTTGATCCTGGTGGACCAACCCCTATTCCTCGAACTTTTGGGCTGAATAAACAGATAATTGCGGATTCTAAAGAAAATGCATTTGATGCTGGTCTGAAACCAAAAGATCCTCCATGTAGAGAGTCGGCAATAGGCCTGCACCACCATAATACCAACAATAACAACCTTCACACTGTGGATCTTCACAATGTTGGTTCTGAGAATGTACCTGAAGAACCTACAAGATTTGAAAATCCAGCTGCATGGTGTGACTGTAAGATCTCCAGATCTCAATCACCTCTACTTGAAACTTCTGATCCCTGTGGGCCAGTGGAGAACCATGAGCTAGAAGTTCGGGATGCTGAAAGTTCCTTGACGAGACGTTTCTGCAGATCACCGGTTCAGCAACAGCTTCAGATCTACACTAGAGAGGTTTGGATCCAGTTATCTGATCTAATCTTATTATTGTCAGTTCTGGAGGGTGAGAGCCAGGGCAGGTTTAAGCATGTTGCAATTTCTGAACATTTGCAGGAACATCATGGAAATCCAGTTGTTGGGATGCAATTTCCCTAAAACAGTCTTATCTTATGCTAACTTAAGAGTTTGCACCCCTTGGTTTGTTTGGTGTAACCCTCCTGAACTTTGAATAACATCATTTAAAAAATTGACAGATTGTACTGCAAGTCCTAGGTTGGAGATCTCCACACCATAGATGGTGGTGGTGATCAGATTTGGTGAGGTGTACATGCTTTGTGAAAGGGTTTTGTGTGTCGCTCCAGATGAATGATTTTCAGACCCCAGTGGTGCTGGACACCGGTTCCAGTCTAGTGAAAGCTGGCTTTGCAGACCAGGACCTGCCCACCACCATCTTCCCCACGGCGGTGGGACTGCCCAAGTATGAGGTAATGTTTCTAAAGCTGCTGGGTTTGCTTGGCTGGAACAGGTAGTACTGGTTTTTATTTTCGGATGTAGTTTGGACGATGTGAACTTTCGTTATTTAGAAGCCAGGTTCTCCTTCGTAAGATAATCACCAATAAATATAAAATGTTAAGTTTGAGTGTGTGCCTGCAGGAGGTGATGAGTGGCAGTGTGGAGCGCGATGTGTATGTGGGACACAACGCCCAGCACATGAGGGGTGTGTTAACACTTCATTACCCCATGAGGAACGGTGTGGTGTCCAACTGGGATCACATGGAGATGGTAAGTTTTTAGCAGACTAAACCCATCCATTTAATCTGAGAGCTAAATTGATTTTAAAAACAAACACAAAAACCCCAGTAGATGTAGCGATGTCTGCTCTAGACACACATGGTCTCCAATTGAAGTTGTGTGTTTAGATCTGGAGCCATGCCTTTGAGCAGTTGCGAGTGTGTAGTGAGGATCACCCGGTGTTGCTGACGGAGGGAGCGATGAGCGCGCACGAGAACCGCCAGCGTTCCGTCCAGCTGATGTTCGAGTGCTTTAATGTTCCGCTGGCCTACACGGCCATGCAGCCTGTCCTGGCGCTGTACGCCACGGGACGGACCACTGGTACACACACACAGTGTATATATACACCAAAAAAAAGGGGTGGTGCTGTTTATAAACTTGTGCACTAACGTGTGTGTGTGTGTGTAGGTGTGGTGTTTGACTCTGGAGACAGTGTGAGTCACAGCGTCCCTGTGTTTGAGGGTTATTGTCTACCTCACGCTGTTCAGCGCTTTAGTCTGGCAGGAGCCGATGTCACGCTGCACCTCAAACAGGTACACACACACACACCCCGTCCCATTACAGTCACTGCTTAGCAACTGTTGCTTGATGCTGGGGCGGTGGTGGCTCAGAGGGCTAAGGCACTGAGTTACTGATTGGAAGATCGGTGGTTCGATCCCCAGCTCCACCAGGTTGCCACTGTTGGGCCCTTGAGCGAGGCCTTTAACCCTATCTGCTCCAGGGGCGCTGTATCATGGCTGACCCTGCGCTCTGACCCCAGTTACGCTGGGATATGCGGGAAAAAAAGGAATTTCACTGTGCTGTAATGTATATGTGACAAATAAAGGCTTAACTTTAACCTTGTTAAACTCGGACACGCGCGTTTCATTTAGAAACTCTGTGTGTAGCTGTTGATGGAGCAGGGTGTGTGTATGCGGACGTCGGCGGAGATGGAGATTCTGCGCGAGATCAAGGAAAGGTGCTGCTGTGTTGCTCTGAACTATGAGGTGGAGCTTGAAGGAGGAGGTGTGGCCAGTGCACAGGCGCAATACAGCCTGCCTGACGGACATGTCGTCTCCTTGACGACGGAGAGGTTCAGGTAACCGCTCTATTGTGTGAAGGAAGGAGAAATTTGAAGCGGTCACAGCGTGCATGCAAGTGAGAGGTGTGTGTGTGTGTGTGTGTGTGTGTGTGTGTGTGTTTTAAATCCTCAGAGCTCCAGAGATCTTGTTCAGGCCCGAGCTGGTCGGTCAGGATTATTATGGGATGCACGAGAGCATTTTCAAATCCATTCGTCAGTCGGACATGGACCTGCGGCGGGACCTGGTGGGGAACATCGTGCTCTCGGGTGAGGTCCGGGTTGAGATCTGATCCTCCAGAGGTGAGGTTGAGGCCCCGATGTGGTCTTACTCGGATCCGTCTAACAATGTCTGTCTCCGTCTGTCTGCAGGTGGGAACACCCTGCTGCCTGGACTTCCCGAGCGTCTGCAGAGTGAGATCCGTCGTCTGGCCCCTGCAGGCTTGGGCAAGAGGGTAAAGGTCACGGGTCCTAGAGATCGAGATTTCTCCGTGTGGAGAGGAGGAGCCGTGCTCGCCAGCATGCCCTCGTTCTCCTCCGCCTGGATCAGCCAGGACGAGTACTACGAGTTCGGACCTCAGATCGTCTTCAGGAAGTGTTTCTGAGCCGGGAAAGCGTTCGGGAGCGTTCAGGACTTCACGAGGGTTCTCCTTCTCGATGGGCGGAGTTAGGCGCATTGCACCAGGTGTGAGTCGGGGAGGTGAAGACCTCCTTTTGGACAAGAACTTCACATCTGTGATCAGGGAGTGTTTATACCCGGGATCACCCTCAGGGACTTGAGCCTCCTTTAAAATAAAATGAAGACTTCGGGGTGAGACGGGTCGAGCAGGTCGGAGGTTCTGACTCGCGGGGGGGTCGGGGAGGGGATTAATTCCTCAAGTGACGTATCTATATATTTTTAAGAGTGTTTTCCATGTCTGTGTTCAGTGATGAGCTTCAACGAAATAACAGATTTTTTTTGTGTATTTTAATCACACACCCACAATTTTCATAAATATATATTTTTATAATAATGAAATCGGCTTGATGAAGGATGAAGCGTATTCATGTGAATCTTAATTTGTCAGTGTTTCCATGTTGTGGTGCTTTTACATGAGGACATGGAGATGCGAGTGTGTAGAGAGGATGATGATTAGCGACTTTATTATTTTTTTTAACTCGATCATCGTGAACACGAGTCCGTGTCACTTTAAACACTTCATTTATTTTGTGTGTGTGCTCTTGTATCGAATTTGTTTGCTGTACGGATAAAAACACTGAATTTTTTTTATTAATTAATGGATGAAGTTGTTTGGTCACATGATGCTCGGCGTGTCGTGGTGATCACTTTATATGTCCATTTTCGTGGACGGTTTACCCTGACTAGCGGTTTAGCTAGTCTGAATGCCGTGTCCACCAGTAAAGACCTTTTTTGGTCTTCATCGTCCTCCTCGTCCCCACACGTCCCTGCAGCCCTGATCCAAGCTCCTCTGGTTTACTGAGATCTCTTCACGTGTGTGTGTTTTGTGTTTCTCCTCCATGCTGTGTGTAAATATTCACCGGGGTTGAAGTGTGATGTCCTCCATTAATGTAAATATCACAGTAACCAGAGGACCGAGGTCAAAGGGTTTGTGTAAGTGGAGCTGATCATCTTTATGTCCAGAACATGTTCATGTTTTGTCCTAAACTCTAATCTTGCACCGCTGTTTTTTTTTTTTAATGTATTTATTTTTTTTAGATATATATGAGATGTGACCTGTTTTTGTTTTTAATAATAAATATTTTAATCCTAAACATGTATGATTTATTATCTTGCGTGCACTTTACACCTGCTGTACACCTGCGTGATGATGCTGATCTGAACCTCCATGTATTGACGGACCAGTCGGTATTCAGGACACGCTAGCCCAGATCCAGACGTTAGCCTACACGTTCCTGACACGCGTGTATAAATCATGTATGTTATTTTATTACACACCTTTTTCTGGATTAAATGTCCTAAATCCACTTACCATGCCCAGTGCATTATGGGTAATACTGACAGGTTGTACAAAGCCCCCACCCCACACCCCCCACTGTACTCGAACACACGCCCGTGATTGTGTGTGTGTGTAGTATAGTCTGTACTTTAACCTAAGAGAACTAGCTTCATAATTGAATGTACAATATTTACATTGTATTAAAAAAAAATTTTAAGGCCAAGTTCGGGGAAATGTCTTGTCACTTTGATCTTATGTGGGCACGTATACTTTTCATCTAAAGATTATTATTTTATTTTCAGTGAAATAAATCTGATCAAACATCAATATTTTATAAAATAAGTAACACTAAAATCATGAATCAATAACTGATTTATAATAATGAAATAGATATCAGTTAAAACAGACCATCATTGGTGTTACTAAAATAGTTTTATTTGGAAATACAATTCAGAGTCAGAGGTCAGTAGATAAAGGTCACTGGACAAATATAAAAGCTACGTCAGATGTCTCATTTGTTTAGAAATGTCATCATTTATGTTACAATTTTATGTGAATCTTTTAAGGCCATCATTGGTGTTACTCATTTTAGACAATAATTGGACATAAAAGCTGATTACATCTAAAATGTATTGATTTTGAGAACCATGTGGTCTTACACACGGAGGCCGTTTTTGTATATTATGTTATGATTTTCCTCTAAATTGTCCTTGGTGTTACAGTCCTGGGTGTTAGAAAGAGAAGTAACACCAGTGACGATGTCGGTCCCTGGATAAAGGAGCCATATAACAGATCTATTCAAAGATCAAAGAATAAGAACATTTACGTTTGATCTATTGTTATAATCTGTACTGTTGTATTTAAATGTAGTGCAGGTGAAAAATAAATACTGTACACAAGAGGAGAGACACAGACCCTGCACCTAGTGTTCAAGGTATCTAGATATCCTACTGAAAGAAGGACAGGAGTAGGAGATCCGAGGGAGAGGAGAGCTCAGAGGTAGACCTGGGACACGACCTCGTACACCAACACAAAGAGAATTCAACTGGAATATACAGGTTATTTATTTATTCCTTTTGAATGGACTGTTTTAGGTGGAGAGGATGAAATAGACCAGTTAAAAGCCAACATGTGAAATGAATGGGAATGTCTGTGGCTCCACCTGCTGGAGAACAGGAGCACAGCAGCTTCTTAAAATACACATTCATTCTAGAAACATGTAGAAAAACTATTAGTAAATAAAGATAAAATATGTAGAATTTCTGTTGTTTGGGGAAAATAAATCTATAACCAATATAATATTTGGACTTTTTTTGTGCTTTATTATTACAGGTTGTGTTGTGTGTGTATTTCTAAACATGGTGTGTGTGTGGGTTTTATTATTATTATCTTGCGTTTAATCATTTGTTTTGGTAAAGGAAAATAGGAAACTAAATGAGCGAGCACTTAATGAAGAGACTTTATACTGAAGAACAATAAAAGCCCAGTCTTTACTGACATGTCTGTTCTGACAATTATGTGTGTGTGATTATATTATATGTGTGTGATTATATTATATGTGTGTGTGATTATATTATATGTGAGTGTGATTATATTATATGTGAGTGTGATTATATTATATGTGTGTGATTATATTATATGTGTGTGTGATTATATTATATGTGTGATTATATTATATGTGTGATTATATTATATGTG
>JAQQZS010000012.1:37936606-37947120 GCA_030068045.1 Platyallabes tihoni | reverse complement strand
ATGGCATGGGCATGCATGGCTTCCAGTGGCACTGGGTCACTTGTGTTTATTGATGATGTGACAAAAGACAGAAGCAGTCAGATGAATTCTGAAGTGTATAGAGATATACGTTCTGCTCAGATTCAGCCAAATGCAGCAAAGTTGATTGGACGGCGTTTCACAGTACAGATGGACAATCATCCAAAACATTCTGCAAAAGCAACCCAGGTGTTTTTTTTTTTAAAGCAAAGAAGTGGAATATTCTGCAATGGCTGAGTCGGTCACCAGATCTCAACCCGATCGAGCATGCATTTCACTTGCTCAAGACAACTTAAGGTGGAAAGACCCACAAACAAGCAACAACTGAAGACGGCTGCAGTAAAGGCCTGGCAAAGCATCACAAAGGAGGAGACCCAGCGTTTGGTGATGTCCATGGGTTCCAGACTTCAGGCAGTCATTGCCTGCAAAGGATTCTCAACCAGATATTGAAAAGTAACATTTTACTTAGGGTTATGTTTATTTGTCCAATCACTTTTGAGCCCCTGAAATGAGGAGTGTTTGTATAAAAATAGCGACAATTCCTACATGTTTAATTGTATATTTTTGTTCAACCCCTTGAATTAAACCTTAAAGTCTGCACTTCAATTCTGTTGTAGTTATTTCATTTCAAATCCAATGTGGTGGCATGCAGAGCCCAAATCACGACCAATTCACTGTCCAATTATTTTTGGGCCTAACTGTACATTTGTGTGTGTGTGTGTGTGTGTGTGTGTGTGTGTATACCTGGGAGCCTCGTGTAAGGACGTGATAGAACTGAATCCCAAACACTCGTGCAAACTCGCTGGTGCGACCCACAACATCCCTCTGCTTCAGGAGCTGCATCACACCACACACACGGCTCATGTAGTGGTCCACCACTTTCCACCTGACACACACAGTAAATCATTGTTATGTACACCTCACCGGTATATCTCAAACTGTGTGTGTGTGTGTGTGTGTGTGTGTGTGTGTGTTCGTTCTCACCTGTACAGGTGTGTGTTGTGGTCGAACCAGTCTGAGAGTGTGCGCTGTGTGTACAGAGGGAAGCGCTGATGCAGCAGGTGAAACGCCACATTCTCAAAGGTGTAGTTATTCAGAGCTGCCTGTAACGCGCACACACACACACACACACACACCATCAATACAAACTTCTGTTGCAATATGTATAATAATAAAAACTATGACTCTCTTATTCTCATCTGCATGTGTGTGTGTGTGTGTGAGAGAGAGAGACCTCGGTCTTCATGATCCTCCACAGGTTGATGGTGATGCGCCCGACGATGTGGATCTCTGACATCACCTCACTGCCGTACTCGTCTTTATCCTCAGTGAAGCGGCTCCCCTTCGTGTCATCTGAGGAGGAGGAAATGTAACCCGCGTTACCCATAATCCACTGCACATATATACGTGTGTGTGTGTGTCAGGTGTGTCATTACTGTACCTGGGACTCGGGAAAGTTGTCGACACAGATCCACGCCGAGCGCTGATGCGCGCTGTAACAGGTAACCCCAGGAGTGCATCTGAACCTCATAACCAACCAGAATATCAGGATCATACCTACACACACACACACACACACACACACACATTGAAAGAAACACTGAACAATTGAAAGACAAAACATGGATGTCTCACGCTCTAGACGCCGTCACGTGTGTTACGTTCTCTTACGTTCTTATCATTTTGCAGACTTCCTCAAACAGCTCCTTCTCATCCACAGTGTAAATGACCTGCAGATCCGCAACACCAGATCTGACCAGCAGGGGCGCTGTGCTCCTCAAGCCTGCAAGTCCAGATTAAATAAAACATAATGTGGAAAATTCATGTGGGTTTAAGTCTTAGAGACTGACGACAGGAGACAGGAGCGCTCACCTTGTCCTGCGGAGCGACAGTCTTTATCGATGACCAAGGCACCGGTTATCTGCCTTTTTTCTGAGCCAGCAAGTGGACTGTCTGAGCTCAGGTAATAAAATAAGGCACAAATGGGGTCGAACTCAGGATCAGGCTCCAGATCGCGGCGTGTCCGAGCATGCAGCTCCAAACCCATCAGCGTTAAGTGCTGCACCTGAGGGAGATCAGTTGAACAACGAAGTGTTGTATGACTGCGTAGTCCAATAAATATCAAATGATCTGGAAACCCTTCTAAGAAACCCCGAATTAAAAGGCAAAGGGGACGGAGCTCTAAAAACAAAGTACTGACTGCCAAGGACACACACAAACTCCTCTTCCTTTTACAGGGTTCCAGTACTTTTGTAAAAAAGTACCATAAAGGAAGAGACATTTGGAATCAATTGTGATGAAGTCATGAATTTAGGTTCTTGTGACGTCTACAAGTTCTTGCAACTGTTGCATCTAAAAGTATGTGTGTGATGTGTAGAAATTAGGGACGGGAATGACCAGGGACGTCCTAATATGATCACTGCGATACATTTACATTGTAGATTTACGAATTAATTTGTTGTTTGGTGAATGCTTGAGCCTGTTCATGGAGATGAAAGCCACGACCTTACCTCGTGCAGCGCTTTAGCTTCCTGTAGGTTCTGCATGCCGACTTTAAACCCGTACGAGTTGCACAGCGACGGACCCTCGATCTGAGAGTTATCCCCTTTGGGTACATTCAGACCAGCAAACTGATTCTACAGGAGCAAACATTCACATCATAACTAAGACAGGTTTCTGACAAAAACAATTCTATGTCACAATGCTGATTTTTCACCAGACCTTCATTTGCGTGGTGATTAGGACTCTACGTAACGTGTTCAGGTTGCTGCTTCGTCTTCGCTGGAGTCGTTGACATTTTGGCTCCACATCTGGAAAACGGATTAAATCAAATGTGATTTGATAGAAATTACCTTTCAAACTGGTTTGTTACTCAAGCAGGTGTACTAAGCAGTTCTGGATTGAGACTGTGTTGAAGAGACTACCTTCAGATCCAGGGCTGCCGTCAAGCTCACAGACTCCTTTGCTTCTTCTCTTACTGAGGATGGGGGTGCTGTGGAGCACAGAGGGACTTGAACTCTCCCCATCCTGGTCCTTTACGTGAAATGGGGACGGAGTGAGAACCCGCTTTGTTTGAACCCCTTCTGGTGAGAAAGGAGAAAGTTTGGGGGAGGTTATTCCGATGCCTAATTCCGACTTCTTCTTGTCTGGATCCATTTTGCCTGATGTTGGCAGGCAGGAAGGGTCTGGAGATGGAGTCTGTTTGAAAGAGTCCTCATTTTTGCCTTCTTCCCCTATGACTTCAGCCTTCGTTCCACATTTTATCTCCTTTGGACTGTTCGAGGTGCCTGCCTCTACCGGAGATATACTGAGAGGCAAAGTTAACTCGATCTTCCTGAGAGCCTGTAATGCTGACACCTTTACAAGTGCCTCAACCTGCAGCTGTGAAGGAGGCAAAATGTCTTCTGACTCCTTGTGGTGTGGCGATGTATTCTTGTCCTGGACCGGCATGGCATTCTGCGCACTGATTCTTCTTTTGCGATCACTCTGAAGACACTCAAACTGTCTCTTAGCTTGCAGCCAGAGCTGTACACGTTCCCTACTTGGAGCACTTTTGCATGGCAGCAGAATGATCTTCTGATCACTAGTAGGTGAAGGACTGCACCGTTCCTTTTCGCCTTTGGTCAAGTTTAATGAGTCAGTGCCACGGGAAGGTGAAGACCCTGGACGCGTCATGGCACAGAACGCAGTTTTCCAGAACTGCAGACCTTCTTGCGATAAACCACCAACAAACTCCTTTAAATCTTTTGCTAACCGTGTTTCCAAAATAAGCTTGCGTCCAGCAATCTCTCTGTATGGAGAAAAAGTACACCTTATTCCTACATTTTTAAACATAACATTCAAAGGATCTGAAATGTGGAATGAACAAAGCATACTTGGTACATGTAGTATATAAACTTACCTTGGTCGCAAAGGTATGTCAGAAGGATCACTACAGAATGGTTCTTGATAGGTGGCCTCGGAAAGTTCCAGCTCCAAGAGGGTAGAAAGAATCTCCTCCCGACTAGGAGGAGACATTAGAGGCTTGAGGATATGAACTCCTGCACTCTTCTGAACCTGACTGCCCCTTATTTGTGATAGCGAGCTGATAGACCGAGGGGAACTGCTGGGAGTTGTTGATGTGAAAACCTCACTACTGTCCAGCAAATCTCCAGTTGGGGACACGCCGTTGTCAGCAAAGGAGACAGATGTAAGTGGTAAAAAGTGATCAGGACCTAGTAACAGGTCACTCTTCTCACAGTGAAAGTCTTGAAAGTGACTCCCACGGATTTTGGGCAATGAATTGCCCCAATTTCTGTTTTTCAAAACCCTCTCAGAGTCCAGCAGAGATAGACTGAACTCATTTGATAACTCTTTGCGGTCTCTACCAGAGGATCTATCAAAGAGCTCAGGGCTAACCGGCTTCTCAGATCCATGCATGCAGTTCTCAACATCATCTAGGACCTTTGCTTGCTTGTTTTCCAAATCCAAAGAGGTCACCGGTTCCTGCTTGATATCACTGAGGAACTTCTGTGGCAAGTTCTTGTCTGTTAAAACAAACTGGCTACCAGAATACAAACTGGAAAAGTCCGCCTGACCAACAGCATTAATGTCAAAACTGTAATTATGAGGAACCTCAGGAGATAAGCTATCTTCAATGGAGTAGGAGCTGTCAAAACCAGGATCAGACAAAAACACAGGACTTCCATCTGAAACCGGGGCTTCTAATCGAATGCGGTCTTCTGTTTTGCCGTTCTTTCCTTTTCTACTTCTTGGCTTAGACTCCTTTGGCACTGGAGTTCTTGGGATTCTGGGCTTTCTTGGCTTCGCTGAAGATGCCCTTCTAGGTTTTGCAACATCAGAAGGTTGTTTAGTGTTCGATACACTGTTATCTCCCTGAGGAAACTTCCCCTCCTTGGACTGTCTTCTCTGGAGCAGTGCCTTTAAGACTGCAATGCCAGAAGGCATCTCTGGGTGAGCTGGTGTCTCTCCATTCTTTGGCACCAACTGAAGTTCGGCAACATCTATTCGAGGTCCATGCGTTAACGCATTCAAGGATGTCGTAATCTCAGGGGTTTCTACCTTCTTTTTGGACTGACGTCTCCTGGATTTGGCAGGTATCTTTGGCTCTTGCTGTGAATAATGAATATCTTTAGAAGTTTGTTTTTCACCACAGGCCTCAGCTTTAAATTCACATGGACTATATCCGTGTTCACTTACATGGAGGGAACTTGGGCTGGAGTTGCATTGTTTTATGACCGAGCACGGAAATCCAGTGGTCTTCTCAGCAGAAGGATTAGCAGCACTCTGAGAAGACTGAGAACCTTGTTGTGGTGAAGCAGGGACAGCGATGACCATCTCATCTCCATTGTTTGACTGGACCGACTCTGATTTTGGTTCAGTGGAACATGGTAATCCTTGAGAATCACTACTGACCTGAAGACTGTTTGGGCAGAAGCTTGGATGCTGATAGGGAGTCAAATCATCAGATGGCGTTTGTGTTGGTGGAACTTCATCTGCTGGATACAGTGACTGTGAACTATTTAGAGATCCTACAACTACAGAGGACCCTTCCAACCTCTCTACCTGGTTCTTCTTGGAAGACCTCCTGGTTTTCTGAGGGGCAGTTTTCTTATTATCAGTTCCATCACTATCATCAATGCTTTTCTTTGGTTTTCTTGAAGTTCTACGGCTGCTTTTTGTTTGTGCTTCTCCAGGTATTGTAAAAACACATTCAGCTGGCTTAATAGCAGTTTTAGTTTTTTGTTTTGGGCTGGCACCAGAAAGCTTTCTTGGTTTAGATGGCCTGCTCCTACTGCCATTATGGTTCCTGGACATGACTTCAAAAGGGAAGGCAAGACAAGGATCACTATAGGGGTTTATCAAACAAGCATCAGACTCGGACTCTAAAAGCGGGTCGGTAGGAGACCAGCATCGAGGCGGGGTTGAATCGGTGGGACTGGGCGCTCTCTCGGAGAGATACCCCAAATCCAACATCACATCCGAATACTCCTTGCAGTAGTCATCCGTGAGGTCGTTATAGCAAGGTTTAGGAGCAGGCAGTTTTATTAATGATAAGGTTTTAACCTTCTTAGATCTACAGATCTTGCTGCCTTTTACAAAACTTGTTTTTGGAAGGTTGTAGAGTTTCCCTGACTGTGGTGTGACCTTGGCCTTCCGCTTGGGGTGTCTTTTTACCTTTGGTTCAGGAACCGGGTATCTGACAGCTGTGGACTCGGGAACCTTGGGCCAAAAGTCTTTCAGAGGGGCAAGTTTATCATAATGCTTGAGCTTCTCTGGTGTCAGTATCACTTGTGGCTCGTCTCCTTTGACCTTAGCCATCTTCACCAACATATTTTTCTGACCTTTAAACCTGTTGATTATAATGTACTTAATTATGACTGGCGGCTCTTTTTTAGACATCTTTCTCTTTTTTCGACTGCTGGTAAGAAAACAGTTTTGTTTAAAGGTGTCTTGATGTACCATGACTTGTTTAAAAGAAGAAGGACTTGGATGATCACCATCCTCACTGTCGTAATGAATCATTTTGCGTTTTGTGCGTAAGGTATACTTGCTGCCAGGTAAACTAGACACCTCAGTGCAATCTATTTTGTCAGGAAGGTCTGTCAAACTTTCCTCAACAGAACTTTCCACTAAACCTTTTCCTACATCATGAGCTTTTGTAACATCAGAAGTTTCCATCTCGTTTATCTCATCTGGTTCCTCGCTCGAATGGAGTGGTATGATTGAGGTAGAACCGGAAACCTCATTTTGGGAACTTTCATTTAGACTTGTCTTCTTTTGACTTGCTAAATTGTTCTTCTTCTTGCTTAATTTCATTCTTGACCTTTTTTGCTCAAGATGATCCAAGCTACCACTGCCATCTGTAACTGTCTTACTTCCCACCTGCTTCTTCACAGGCCTTGAGAGGCAATTTGAGAGAATAACACTGGGAAAGAATTTGTAGTGTGCCTCCTGCTGAGCCACTATTTTCCTTTCTGTTTTGTTTTCTTGGTAGTCTTCGTATCTGATCTTAAGTTCCCCAACATCGTCCTCTTCACTGTCCTGCTTCATTTTAACCTCCTGAGGTACCAGACACTCTAGATCTGCTACTGGGCTTGGAGCTTGCTCTAAAGTCCTCAGCACAGGTGAGGTCGTCCTAGAGTCTTTTGCAACTTTCCCCAGCTCACACTTAGGGGGGCAATTTGTAAGCTCGGAGTAACACAAAGAAAAACTGTGATTCTGTAAGATGGAGAT
The DNA here is from genome assembly GCA_030068045.1 of Platyallabes tihoni. NCBI lineage: Eukaryota > Metazoa > Chordata > Actinopteri > Siluriformes > Clariidae > Platyallabes > Platyallabes tihoni. Next base: position 37,939,866 of record JAQQZS010000012.1, on the reverse strand, counting down.
GTGATTCTTCTCAGCATTTTTGATGCTACTATACTTTTTTCGGCTCTGGCAGAGCTTCGAGGTACCAAAACTCAAACTGCCTGGGTCTGCCTGGTTAATACCTACAGCTTTGTTCTCATTGGTGTAAAGCGGGTGCCCGCCCACTCGGTCAGCACCAATTTGAGACAGAATTGGATGTTTGACCGGTGGGATATAAGGAGTGTCTTTATTCACTTTGAGGCCTGTTAATGGCTCACTAGCCTCTTCACCTTTATCAGGAAAGTTATTGTCAGCCGGTTCCACCTTATCAAGTGAGAGGGACTGTCTGTGCTCGGGGTGTTTGCACTCCAGAAGGATTTTCGCTGAGGAAGGAGGCTCCAGGTGAACGGTTTCACTCTGGAAATGATTGTTCCGGGCCAGCATCTTATTATTAGCTGTTAGAGACGATTGAGTTCGGGATCCCTTGTCAGATAACGATGAATCTGGAAAGACAAAGCAGACAAAAAGGCAAAAGTGGGCGATTCATCATCTTTGTAAAATAATGCAAATTTAGTGACCGCATCAAGTTTTGGGGGGTGTTGATACACACCGCTGTTCTCATCTGCAGCCCCATCCAGCTGGGGAATAGACAGGTGGCCGAAAAGGCTGTTGTTTCCACTCCAGTCCATCTCTTCTTCTGACAACTCGCGCTCTTCCTCACCAGAGCTTTCATCCGCTTCCTTCACTAGTCCTCTGTCGATGAAAGAGAAGACACTTAAAACCAGTCCCAGTTCAGAACTGACACAGATCACAACGAGGGAAGGTTTAGGTGCCCCTAAGAACCTGTGATTCCCTACCGAGCCGACGGTTCTGGAAGATCTGTATCCCATCTCTGAGACATCACCATGCTTAGCTCCGCCTCCTCTTTCTCAAGCTCTGGCACTGCCTCTTCCTCATCACTGTTGTAGGGGCAGTTAAGACTTCCCGATAGCTCCTGACGGGGAGCCGTAATCGGCACATCTTTTTGAAACCGATGATCTGCCAGTCTCTCGAGAAAGTCCACCATCTCCTGATCCTGGCTGTGGTCTATAACACCAGGAAATAAAAGCAAATCGAGCATATGTATATACAAGTTAGTACGTTTTCTCATAAAAATTAATGCAATCTCTCTTCCTTGTTAATGTTCACCATATTAGGGAGCACAAATTCAAACCAAAGGAGATGAAGGAGAAGAAAGAGCATCAGTGTACCGAGAATAAGGGACTTGTTGGACTTCTGAGACAGGGGCAGGAAGGTCTGACTGCTCTCCAGTAAGCTCAAAATGGCCTCTTCGTCCACAACCGCCACTTCTGCAGCTTTAACCTCAGACAGTTCGTTGTCTTAGTGAGAAAGAAAGAAAGAATTAAAGGAAGGAGGAGTTAATTACGAGTGTGTGTGTATGAAGATCATCATCATGACGGCGAGATCATTTACACCGGTAGCGTGGACCTGTCTCACCTGTGGGCGTGTCTTTGTGCACCTCCACCTGGCTGGCAGGTACCAACGGCAGATCAGGACTCAGATCATCAGGGTGAAGTGAGAGGTCAGGGAAATCATCATCATCATCATCCTCGTCGTCATCCTCGTCGTCATCCTCGTCGTCGTCTCCATCTCCATCATCTCCACCATCATCTGCAATGTCACTCTGTGTCCTGGTGAGAAATAAACAAACATGTTTACAGACGTGAAGTGTGGAGCCCTGGTCTCGTCCTAAATCACGCGGAACCAGAGAGGGGACAGAGCGGAGACGACAGGAGGAGACGGGGGAGGGGGGGATGAAGACTGATGATTGAGAGTAACAGTACAGAGAAAGAAGAAATGGAGCAACACACACACACACACACACACACACTAATTACTGTAAAGAGAGCAGAGCTCAGGAGACACGGCAGTAATTATTCTGTCAGCACGTACTTACACATCCAACACTGTCTGTCTGTCTAATAATGTCTGTCTGTCGCTCTCCATCACTCCCTCCTGTCTCTCCCTCACACACACACTATCCGTATATCGGTCTAAATATTTTCCCTCAGTGTAAACTGATTTATGTTTGTACACTATAAAACTGTAGACTAGTACGTGTGTGTGTGTGTGTGTGTGTGGGTGTGAACTCACACATCAAACTGATTGTCTCTCAGCTTCTCCTTTAACCTCTTCATGAAGAACCGCTCGCTCTCCACCAGCTCCACACACGGACGATCTGACACACACACAGAACCATCAGAACACAAATTACTGGCACGTCAGAGCTCCGTGTGTGTGTGTGTGTGTGTGTGTGTGTGTGTCTCACCCTGAGACTGAGGCGTTTCTATCTGCGAGCTCTCGTTTCTCTCCCTCCGTCTCTGCTTCTCGTCTTCCCAGATGGCCTGCAGGCCAGGGTTCCTTCCGATCTGACCTACACACACACACACACACACACACACACACACACACACACACTTCAGTTGGTGTCTGAGTCACTTCCTCCACGTCCCTGTACATGAACGTTATCTGCTTACTCTCGATCTCCAGGCGATTCAGGATGTCTGGTGCGACAGCGTCGGCCTCCAGCTCACACACACTCACCCTCGCCACGTCCTCCAGCACCAGAGAGCTGCCACACACACACACACAGAGTAAATATCCTTGAGCGTGTTACAGTGTGTAATGTTTCTCAGCAGCTCTGTGAGTTGGTTCTAACCCTGACCTGGGTAAGAGGGTCTCGTCCCACCGAGCAAACGTTCCTCCCAGCGGACCTTCACTCAGTCTGGAGCTCTTCAGAACCTCAGCGTCCTCTACAGGAGAACCACACTGCTCACGGGGCTCTAACACACACACACACACACACACACAAACAGTAAAGGGTTTAATTACTGAACTCTAAAGACTGACGGTGAAACCTGTGTGTGTGTGTGTGTGTGTGTGTGTGTGTGTGTGTGTGTGTGAGAGAGAGAGAGAGAGAGAGAGAGACCTGGGCCGCAGCGTCTGAAGCGCACTGCAGACAGGTGGATGAGGTTCATGCCGTACAGGTTGAAGTCGATGAAGAACTGCAGCAGGAACGGGATGTGAGCTTCATGAGGCTGGAAACACTTATTCATCACGGCTCCGCCCTGCAGCAGCTCACACACTCTGTACACACACACACACACACACACACACACAATGTAATATAGTAAGATACTATACCTTGACCACTGTCAGCTGTCTAATTACAGGCCAATATCAAACCTCCCCTTTATCTCTAAGATTCTGGAAAAGATAGTAGCGGAGCAGCTATGCTCATA
>JAQQZS010000012.1:37671738-37682487 GCA_030068045.1 Platyallabes tihoni | reverse complement strand
ACACACACACATTGATAGCGTCAGGTGGAGTGCTATTACAGTGCGGTTGTGTGCGAGGGACCTCGTTCCTGGACCTCATTAATTATTAAATATAAAATAAACACTCCAAACTTTTTTCCTTTTCAAAGTCACTTCATATCAAACTGACTTAGCATTTTTTATTAAACATGAGAAAGTATGATTTTTATGTGGTCGTCATTTTAAACTTTGAAAACAATGTTAACAGTGTAAATTAATTTTTATGTATATCTTATAGGCAGGTTCTTGATCAGGTTCTTGACAAATAAAAATTCATTACAACCTCACAAAAGTACTGAACATATCTAGTTGTAAATAAAATCTTCCCCCCCCACCCCCCTTTTGTTCCTTTCATTGCTTCTTTCTCTGATTTTTTTCTTCTGGTTTCACCTTGGAGACTGTGTGTGTGTGTGTGTGGTGAAATTAAAGGAGACATTAGCTTATAAAATGCACTTTGTGTCTGTACATTAACAGTTAATTATTTGATTATTATAATTATGAACATTACTTAAAATCTGAAGCTCTGACACAAATAACATGAGAGTAGTCTTAATCTTCTTCTTCTTTTCCTCTCTTTACTGTACCAGTGCGATTATGACCACAACAGGATTTCCACTTATTTCCACTTTGATCTTCAGTTTTTACATAGAAGTCTTTTAACGAATATGATATTATGAATTTATTATGAGCTTAATGTCTGATCAGAATTTTTTTTTTTATATAATATTTAATTTATAAACTTTTTGACCTGCTTCCATCCAGGAGAAGGTACCAGAACATTCACTCCAAAACCAGCAGGTTCAGGTTCATGACTTCTCAATGTATTCATCATCTTTGTTTTTAATTTATCATTCTTTCCTTAATTTAAAAAAATATTATTCCTTCAAGGTTTACTTACCATGTTGATTTTTATTCTTTATTATTAACTAATTAAATTATTCAGGGGAAAAAAGGTATCAATGTATTTTTAGTATTTATTTTTATATACCTGTTACTGAACAAGCCAGGTTACACTTATCTAATAATTTTTATCTAATAATATATTCTTTTTTATATTTATCTAAATATAACATTTATTTAACTGTTTTAATGTTTTTAGTGAAACTGGAAATTAATGTAATTGTTGGGGCTAGCCTGGGTCACATGAATTTTATTACTTTATGCAATTCCAGTTTTTATCTTTTTAAATAATAAATAATAATAATAAATAATAATGCATTTATTTATTTAGTTGCTTGTCTTAATAAACTGCCATCCCGAACTTTTATTTTGAAATGTCTCCTTTGAAACGGTCTTTAACTGACGCTGCACGCGGTCTGTGGTGAGGTTTATTAACTTTCCTAGTCTCTACCACATTTAACACATATTTAAAGATTAATTACTTTAGATTAAAACTTATTAAAATGCAGTAGGTAATTGTTTGTATTTTCAGTACATTTAATTTTATTCAGTCTCGAAACCGCAGATGTTTCTCGAACTTTTAATTTGAAATATGTTCGATAAAGAGACCGGAAGTAAGCCGACAGTTTCTACGCACGGGAGTGTGTGTGTGTGAGATCAGATTGCTATCTCTCTCTCTCGGAGTGTTTGTTGTTCCAGTGTGTGTGTGTGTGTGTGTGTGTGTGAGAGAGCGGACAGTGAGGATGCCGGGAGCGGATAAAGAGACCGATCTGTCGGAGCGCATCGAGGCGTTTCTGGCCGAGCTGAAGCGCAGCGGAAGCGGTTCCGGGTCAGCGCGCGGCTCGGCGGAGACGGCGCGCGACACCGCGGCATTGTTGCGAAGGATCACCGCGCAGGCCCGCTGGAGCAGCGCCGGTCAGTCACCGCCCTGACCACGCCCACTGACTCACTCACTCACTCACACTCCGCTCTGATTGGTCAGGAGGATCAGCGTAGAGATCAGACTTCACCTGTCAGTCTCCTGTAACCCAGTGTGACGTCAGTGTGTTACATGAGTGTAACATGTACGGCTCAGAACTGTTTTAGATTACTTTTAACATGGGTTACAGGTCCAGTTACAGTGACGTTACAGGTCCAGTTACAGTGACGTTACAATGTACAGTTACAGTGACGTTACAGGTCCAGTTACAGTGACGTTACAATGTACAGTTACAGTGACGTTACAATGTACAGTTACAGTGACATTACAATGTACAGTTACAGTGACGTTACAGGTCCAGTTACAGCTGGAGTGCAGCGACAGCATCTTTGCAGCCGCGTGTACATTTGCAACTTTAACCGCTACAACACTGTTACTGTACAATTTCCGACATCTTCAGGATGAAGGAGTTTACACATCATATATATATAGTTATGTTTACCGTTTATTTTTAGCTCGTTAATTTGGAGAGAGTATAACGTCAGGCCGGTGAGAGAGAGACTGTTCATAGCTGCTTAAACATAAACTGGCTTTCACTGTATACATTCTGTACACAATTCACGCACGCACGCACACACACACACACACACACACACTGAGGATCTCAGATCTGGAGTGTGATAGGACGAAACTAATCACACCCCTGTGTTCAACTAGACCCGTGGATTTGGGAAAACTTGGAGAAAACACACCCTTACTGTTTTTGGTTGAAAAACTGACGTTCAGTGTTTTTTTTCCAGAATATCGCGCTGTACATTATTGAGACAAACACAGGGGTGTGATTAATTTTGTCCCATCTGACTCCAGAGCTGAGATCCGAGTTGCTAATTCCTGATACATTCCGCACAATAAAATTGGTACATAATTCAGTTATATAATAAACATAGTATTCAATATGTAACACAAAGTGTTTTCTAGAAGATTCTAGATCTTTTAAACTAAACTGTTATTATAATGTTAATTAGCCGTTAGTCATTTTCACTTCCTAATCATTCAGTTAACTTTTTATTCTAAAGGATGTGTTCCTTTGTGTGAGTGAGTGTTATAACCTTGTCATGATGTATGTGTGTGTGCGTGTGTGTGTGCAGGTGACCTAATGGAGATCATACGTAAGGAAGGCAGGAGAATGACTGCCGCTCAGCCCTCAGAGACCACGGTCGGAAACATGATCCGCAGAGTGCTCAAGATCATCCGGGAGGAATACGCCCGGTACGGACAGTGTGTCCTGTACACACACGCACACACACTCACACTCACACTCGCACACAAACACACACTTAACAGCATCCACAGTGTGTGTTTTAACCTAAATCCTCTGAGACGTGTTCAGTGTGTGGCGTGTGTTTCATTACATTCACTGCCTACTAGCTATGAGGCTAATGTAGCTAACAAGTAAAGAAAGACTGTTGTGTTCAGTCCAGTACAAATACCAACAAGCCCACTACAAGTACTACAAACCTATACAAACAAACCTGCACAAACTCCTACTAATCGATGCTACCCCCTTACAAATCTCTACTAACCTGCAAAAACCCCTACCTACTAATTGGCACAAATCCCTTAATGAACTCCTACTAACCCTTACACACACCCTAACTCATATTAACCTACACAATCTCCTTCTAAGCAGCACAACCCCCTTAAAAACCTCTCCCAAACAGCACAAACCCATTTACAAACCCCTGTTAACCAGCAAAACCCCTTAAAAACCTACGCTACCCCCTACAAACCTCTACTAACCCGCAAGAACCCCAACGTACTAATCTGCACAAAACCCTGCTAACCCTTACAAACTACCTTACAATCCCCTGCTAACCTGCACAAACCCTCCTACTAAACCCCTTACATTCCCCTACTAACCCCAACCTACCCCCTTATAGACCCCTACTAACTCTCACAAAACCCTACCAACCTGCACAAAACCCCTATTAACCTGCAAAAAAAACTTAAAAACCTATGCTGCCCCCTTACAAATCCTTGCTAACTTGCACAACCCCCTTACAAACCACTAATAAGCCCCAGGAACCCCCTTACACATCTCTACTAACTCCCAAGAACCCCTATTAATGTGCACAAAAACCTTACGAACTCCTACTAACCCTTACAAACCCCTTAAACATAACACATGCTACCCCCTTACAAGCCTCCAATAACCAGCACAAACCTCTTTTATAATCCCACTTGAATCCCGACACATTTGTACAAACCTCTTTAACCCCTACTAACCTGCACAAACCCCTACTAACCCCCAAGAACCACACTAATCTGCACAAAACCTATAACAAACCTCTACTAACCCTTCCTAACCCTCTTATGAACCCCCTACTAACCTGCACAAACCCCTTTAAAATGCACACTGACCCCTTACAAACCTATCTGACTAACTCGCACAATCCTCCTTACAAACCCCTACTAACCTGCACAAACTCCTACTAACCCACAGAATCTCCCTTATAAACTTCCTAACTCACACAAACCCCCACTAACCAGCACAAACCCCTTTACAAACCCCTACTAACCAGCACAAACCCCTACTAAACAGTACAAACCCCTTTACAAACCCCTACTAACCAGCACAAACCCATTTACAAACCCCTACTAAACAGTACAAACCCCTTTACAAACCCCTACTAACCAGCACAAACCCCTTTACAAACCCCTACTAACCAGTACAAATCCCTTTACAAACCCCTACTAACCAGCAAGTACCCCATGAAAACCCACACTTACCCATTAGAAACCCGCACAAACCCCTTAAAAACCCACACTACCCCCATACAAAGTCCTACTAAGCAGCACATCCCCCTCACACACCCCTTTATAAACTCACTCGAAACCCCTACACATTTGTACAAACCACTACAAACCCCCACAAAACTCCAACTAACCCCTACAATGCCCATATAAACCCCATGTGTATGTGTGTGTGTGTGTGTAGGTCTTGTGGCAGCAGTGAAGAAGCTGATCAGCAGGAGTCCCTGCACAAGCTGCTGACATCCGGCGGCTCGAATGAAGAAAACTTCAGAACTCACTTCAGCTCACTTAAATCGAACGTCATCGAGGCCATCAACGAGCTGCTGACTGAGCTTGGTACACACACACACACACACGTATCTTTCCATCTTAATGAAAATAACCTATACATCTACTTTAATTACGTATCATGTTTATTATTTATATATATATATATATATATATATATATATAGAGGGCACTACAGATAACATCGCCATGCAGGCTCTAGAGCACATCCACTCTAACGAGGTGATCATGACCATCGGCCGCTCACGCACAGTCGAGGCCTTTCTCAAGGACGCGGCTCGCAAGCGCAAGTTCCACGTCATCGTGGCCGAGTGTGCGCCGTTCTGTCAGGTAACTTTACCCACAATCCCCTGCTGCGGGAGTGGTGTAGTGCTGCAGCGCCGGACTGTGTGTGTGTGTGTGTGTGTGTGGTTCTCAGGGTCATGAGATGGCCACCAGTCTGTCGAGAGACGGCATCGAGACGACCGTCATTCCAGACGCCGCCATCTTTGCTGTCATGTCCCGAGTCAACAAGGTGAGGAGGAAGAGAGAGAGGGAGGGAGGGACAGACAGATGGAAAGATACAACCACCATCACAAGCAATTTTTCTTTCACCCTTTCTATTTTCCTGGCTGTTTTCTTCTTTCCTTACACTCTTCCTCTCTTTAGGGCCCAAGCACTATGAAATCAGCTCTATGTCGTAGTGTTTGAGGCCCCTCTTGTGCTTCTAAGGATTTTTTCCCTCCCAGGATCTGGGACTTTTTGGGGGTCAAAAACTACTTCTGCCATTAGGAGAGAGTCTGGGACCTGGGCACGAGATTTTGCTGTTGCACGTATGCACGCAAAACCCGATACACATTTTGAGCTGATTAAGCTGAACAAATTTCACTTTGCATGTCCTGGGCTCCACTCAACAGCAAGTCAGTTATTTCGACTCGTTTGCAAAACGCCCCCGATGGATTTTGATATACTCCTCCTAGAGAATTTATACGATCGCCACCAAACCGGGCCAATATGATCTAAATATACTGAGGACGCAAAATTGCGAAGGGATTTTTAACATCTCAAACGGGTCAAGCGTGATAATGCCTTAAACTTACGCTGAAAAGTAGTTAATAACTTTTTTCGTGACGTCATAGTTTGCTTTTTTTTTTTTTTTTTTTTAAAGAGAGATCTTAATATGAAATTCCCCCTATTCTACCATCATGTCTCCATGGTGTTGGTACGTCCCCTTTAAATGCGTGTCAACATGCTCAAAAATCTCACAGGCGCAAGGTGCTTGAGCCCGCTCATCGTTGCTTGCAACTGTATTTTTTAACATTTGTTCTTCATCCCTTCTTTTCTTGCCAGTTCAAAGCAGCTGGTACTCCCTGATGTGTAACGTGTGTGTATGTGTGTAAAACGTGTGTGTGTCAGGTGATCATCGGGACGCAGACGGTCTTGGCGAACGGAGGACTGCGGGCGGTGAACGGCACACACACCCTCGCGCTGGCCGCCAAACACCACTCCACTCCGCTCATCGTGTGCGCCGCCATGTTCAAACTCTCACCTCAGGTAACCATGACGACCATGGTGTGAGTCATGACATCATGACCACATGCCACTCCTTGTGCTCACAGTCTGTCTCTATCTTTTTATAGTTTCCAAACGAAGAGGACACGTTCCACAAGTTCGTCTCTCCGCACGAGGTTCTGCCCTTCACCGAAGGTACGGACACACCCCCGTATACACACACACGTATATCTATATATATAGGTTTGTAAAAGGTTTTGTGCGAGTTCTTAGGAGTTTGTAAGGGGTTTCATTTAGGGGTTTTGAGCAGATTAGTAGGTGGGGGTTCTTGGTCATTAGTGGGGGTTTGTAATGTGTTTACATGGAGCAGTTCAGTTCATATAGCGGCATGACGTGCAGCACCACTCCAACACTGTGTGTGTGTTTTTCAGGTGAGATCCTGTCGAAGGTGAACGCCCACTGCCCCGTGTTCGACTACGTTCCCCCGGAGCTCATCACGCTGTTCATCTCCAACATCGGCGGTAATGCCCCGTCCTACATCTACCGCCTGATGAGCGAGCTGTACCACCCCGAGGACCACGAGCTCTGAATAAAACATCAAACACACACCGTCTCCGTCTGCATCATTTCACACCATCCTCACAACGATGTCATAAACACACTGAACACCAGAGTTTGATCAAAGTCGTCTTTAATACAGTAAACGAGGCGAGGTGGTCTACAAAAACACACACACGTTCAAAAAATAGAATTAAAAACAAAAGAAAAAGATCCTGAGGTTCGGTGACGCTGGAGACGAGCGTCCTGTTCAGCTGGGGGAGAGAAAACACACACACACGGGTGTAAAAATAAAGGCATGAAGGAGAACTGTGTGTGTGTGTTGGAGTGAATGAGTGCGAGTGTGTTACCTGGCCTGTGCTTTAGTCCACTTGAGGGCGTGTCTGGGCGGCACCAGGGCGGGCGGATGGTAGAAGGTGCAGCCGGCACGGGTACAGTGTGCTGCGAAGCGACACGGCTACAACACACACACACACACACCAGTGTTACACGATTCACAAACAATACACAAGTCTTCTCTCACACATACACAGTGTGCTTACTTTAGGATGGTAGAATGTACAGTCCGTCCTTTTACACTTGGGGAAGAACCGACACACACTGCTGGACTGAGCAGGAGCTGCTGCTGCTACACACACACACACACACACACACGAGTCATGAGTTCATTGTGAAGAAAATAACTTTATAATATAAAACACATTCATCATTGATCGTCTCCACAATAACGACCGTGTTTCTCTCACACACACACACCTGGTGCGGGAGGCTGCTGCAGCGCTCTGAGGCTGACGTGTGTGTAGGGACAGTCGGGTTTGGAACACTTGCTGTCGTATTTACAGTTCGGATGGATGAACAGACACTTCTCTCCGTACACACAGCTGGGAAACGTCCTACACACACACACACACACACACAAGGTTATACACACAGAAAAAAAAAAAAAAAAAGATTTATTAAAATAATCATGATACCGTGTGTTTCGGACCTGCACTGTGTTGTAGGATGGTGGTACACACACTTGTCTCCGCTCTTACACGCCGGCCAGAACCTGCAGCGCTCCGGAACCTTCTGTCTCTTGGCCTGGACCGGCTCGTCCTCCATCTGCTCCTCTCCCTCCATCATCATCCCCTCATCTGAGACAGAGACGTGGACATTAAAATGAATATCTGCGTACGAGTGTCACATGATCAGCCAGTCCGGTTTAAGTTTCAGTCCTCACCGTCGTACGGGAGGTCAGGGGTCATGCCGGCGTGCGGCGGTTTGTGCGGGGCGTCCTCGGCCGAGGGATCAAAGGTCACGGGGGCGGAGTCGGTGTCCACGTCGTGCTCCGCGAGACCGGCGAGGGGACTCGGGACGCCGTCCAACGTCACGATGAACTTCGGACTGCACTCGGGCTTCTCTCTGAGGAGGAGGAAGAGGAGACACATCATCATCATCATCCTGTCATACAGCTGCTGTACAGAAGCAGGGAAGGTCCGCCCACCTGGCCTGCACGGTCCGTGGAGCGGTGGGCGGGGCCTCCTCCTGATGGACGGCGTCCAGCCGGCTCCTGATCGGCGGGTTCTGCTCCAGATCTGGTCTCCTCGTGATGAAGGAGCGAGTGTCCAGAGACTTCTGTCTCGCCGTCTCCAGCAGCTGCAGCTCTGAAACCAGGAGGCGATGTCATGACAGAGGCAGGGAAAAACGTAGAGTGTGTGTGAGTGAGAGTGACTGAGATCTTACCAAAGTGCTGCTCTCTGCTCTCGTCGTCCGGGAGATCCTGCTGCAGTCGCGACGCCAGGGACAGAGAGGGGACTGAGGAGAGATTATATAATAAAATCCATCATCAGCTCATTCCTCTTTAATGCACTGTGCCTTTAAAGGGGCGGAGTCTCACCGTTTGGGTGGGCGAGTGGTTGTGCTTCCTGTGGGAGGAGCTCGTGCAGGTGCTCTTGGACCAATCGGATGGCGGCTCTGTTCATCTCGTCGCTCGCCAGGCGAGTTCGAGGAGCCACGGGAACCATCTGTCTCTGGGGGACTGTGCGGTCGCCATGGGGACAGCATCCAAACAAACATCAGGGAGATTATGAGACGGGGAAGGAGAATGTGGGCTCTTTATTGTGTGTGTGTGTGTGTGTGTGTCTTACGGGTGTACACAGCTGTGGTCTTGCTGATGGAGTCCTGAGCCTCAGAAATGGCCTTCAGGATCAGATTCTTATTGGCCTGCTTCGCTGGAGGCAGGGACGGTCTGAGGAGACACACACACACACACACACACACACACACACACTACGTTTCAGCCTGAACTTCTGACCTACATCAATGAGCATGCTGATTGATCTTATTAATTGTTAACGATGTCATTAATTAAGACTGAGACGGACTTGCGCTCTGGTCTGGGCGGGAGGGAGACGCGACTGGGGACGCCGTACTCTTCCTCCTCGTCCTCCTCGCTCTCGTACGCCTGCTCGTGCCCTTTCTGAATCCGCACCACAGAGCTCGCCACGGGGGCTTTCCGTTTACGCGAGACGTCCTCCTGCTGAGAGACACGCGTCCAATCAGCACGGACCTCATTAATATTCAACAGCGTAGTTGTAATATTCATGAGGGACTCCTCACCTTGCTGTTCCCCTGTCTGTAGCTCCGCCCGTAAACAGCGCTCGACCTTTCCTGACCTCTCGTGACCTCAGACGCCCGGTAGCTCTCCTCTGACCTTCCCGAACCCCGGGTGGTTGAGCGGGAAGATAAGGGGCGGGACTTAACGGAGGTCGCGATCCTCGTGTCGACGGCGATGAGGTCGTCGTCCTCCAGGTCGGGTTTGATGTCGATGACGGCTTCGGCTGAGGGTTCGAGCAGAGGCTTCACGGTGGAGGTCAGTCTGGAGGACAAGCGCTCTGAGGACGTTCTCCTGAAACACACACGCACAATCTAAATTCGCTACAAAGTTCTTCTTTATGCGTGAGTGTTTGTGTGATCAGGTTAGTGTGCGTGTGTGTATGTGCGCGTCACAGTAACAGTCATATAAATACCTGCTATGGTGCTCGTGGGCGGAGCTAGACACTCGTCCTTCGAGCCGATCAGAGCGTGAGCTGGACACCGTGAGCGCTCGAGGCTCCCCCCCTTTGTGTTCGTCTCGGCTGGACGTGCTGGTCTCAGAGGGTGGAGGTTTAGGCCGGAGAGAGGCGGGCTCTACACACACACACACACACACACACACACACACAGTCACAACCAATCAGCACCCAGCATCAACAGTACACTGATCACCTGATCATCTGTCACCATCTGCACCTGTTACTCACTGGGTCTCAGGCCTCATGCTAGAATGATTCATGTGTTTAATAATGTGTGTGTGTGTGTGTGTGTGTGTCTCGTACCCACTGCAGCTGATCGGAGCTTCTCCAGCACTCCATGTAACCTGTAACACACAATCACATCTCACATGAAGTCACTCACTACACACGTGATGATTACTGATGGAGAAATAATCAGCGGTTTGATGTACTGAGAGAGGTGTGTGGTGCTTGTGTAGCTGTAGTGGTTGTGTAGTGGTCGTGTAGATGTGACGTTGTGTAGCTGTTTAGTGGTTGTGGGGAAGATGTGTAGTGGTGCAGCTGTTATGTACCTGTAGGTGTTTAGTGGTTGTGTACGTGTAGTTTAGTGGTAGTGTAGTGGTGTACGTGTAGTGGTGTACGTGTAGTTTAGTGGTGTACGTGTAGTGGTGTACGTGTAGTTTAGTGGTGTACGTGTAGTGGTGTACGTGTAGTTTAGTGGTGTAC
>JAQQZS010000012.1:37528532-37539052 GCA_030068045.1 Platyallabes tihoni | reverse complement strand
TTGTTGGTGTGCCTTGTGATTTTTTTCAATTAAAAATGTACCTTGGCTCAAAAAAGGTTGAAAAACACTGACCTAGACGATATCGTGATCCACTCTAGTAGTTGGAAGGTTCATCTGCATCACCTGAAACAAGTCCTTGGCGAGCTGCAGAAAGCAGGTCTGATGGCGAATCCCTATAAGTGCCACTTGCACCTGTTTAGCACCGCTTGTCCCACCTTCTCCATCAGTCCTCAGTGCAAAACAGAGGACTCTACCAACCTGAGCATCGACCTGTGGACTCGCGACATTCACCTGGGTACCTTCAGAACCACATTGCTTTTAACAAGCATAACTACAATAAGACTGAATACTTTTAAGCTGCATTAAATTCTGCTTAATAAAGACTGTTGGTGATTGTGACATCTAGTTCCTGTGTGTTCCTTCCGTGTGTCAGATTCATTACACTGTTCAAGATTGCGGGTACATGGAACGGAACTGGGACCACTCAGGTCTTCCTAAGAATATATGGGACACCTGGAGCAAACATCAAAAGCTCCTCGTGCAGACTTAATACTTAAGGCTACAGCAGCAGAGCTCTCTCATCTCCAACACAGCATGTGTGGTGCCCGAGATGTGCAACACCTGCTCACCAAATTAACACTGCATGATATAGATATACAGATCAGGCCATTAAGAACGCACGTTTCGAGAAAAGGAATCAGCAAGCTGTGAAAATGCCCTTCATTACCTGTAGGTGGCAGTCGTGTTTCAATCTGAAGTATTGTGTGTCTACTGAAGGCGAAAATGTGTTATCTCTCTTAGGGGGCCATTGACAGCAAGTGACAGAGCTCATAAACGTGACGAGCTCCAACTGTAAATACTGATATGTATTTATTCTTCATTTTCTTCTCTCCTTCAATGATGATACTTCTTTGACTGCACTTTTTCCATTCAGTATTATTATTATTATTAGTATTAGTGCTCCGAATTTATTATTATTGTTATTATTGTAACGCACCCGTGCATGTGCAAAAAGACGAAGTACAACAAAGAATATTAAAATGTATGATAAGTTAGCCTAAAACAATATAGTTTTATTGTGTATATGCGCTTTAAATATACACTAAACAATAAACACTGCCTTTTATAAAGTGAAAGTGAGATGCGCGTGTGCGCTTTTTGATCAAAAGGCTGATAAACGCGTGCGCAGATATGAGCAGATTTATCGATAAAACTGCAGACATAGTATAGTAAATAAAAAGAAAAGTATCAAATCCAACTATTAAGTCTGATTTAAATGCTAGCATTAATCATTTTTATTTTTAAAAAATCTTTGTTTTGCAGGGGAAATAAAATTTAGGCAGAGATGTCCGCTCTGTCTTTTTAATTCATTTTAAACCTCTCAATTCTGCCAATTCCCACATCAGTGAAACCGGTTTGATAACTTCACACCTATCGTGAATGAAGAAACCATCCCAAATTCACCCCAATTTTGGCAGTGAAGTGAAGCTAAAAGTGAAGCTTTCAGGCTTCAAACCTCAGCCACAGGTTTCGTGCTTTAAGCCATAAGCCTCATGTCTTTTTCTTGGGCTTCAAGCTTCAGGTCTTTGTCTAAATGTTTAGATTAGACTGCAATTTTGGATTGTTTACAGGGCACTAGATTCCTCAATTAGTCCTCACCTGATTAACCTCTAACTTTGTTACAGTATCTTATCTTATAACTCTGCATTATCTTATCTTGTTCAGACTTTGCTCTTGTGAGAATTACCTGACTGTATTTTGAAGGCATATTTCATTCCTTTATTTTGGTTGAAATCATAAGTTATACCTAGTCTCTGGATAGGTAGCCCATCCAGGGAGTATGCTGCCTTGTGCCCTACGTCTCCTGGGATAGGCTCTATAGCTCCCGTATAGACACTGAGTGAGTAAGAGAAATGGTTTAGTGGTAGACAATATTTCTGCAATAGTTGACTAATATAATGTACTTATTTTAATTTATTTTTTTTTACTACTAAGAGAATCCAACAGAGTAACAACAACATTTATTTTATTCATAATATATACATGCTACATACAACTTTTACAAGAATAGAGAAGTTAGCCTTTATGTAAGCCTTTAACTGTCACATGTACATTACCGCACAGTGAAATTCTTTCCTCGCACATTCATAGAATTCTGGGATCAGTGGGGCAACTGTCATGTGCAACAGTAAGGTGTCACAAGGAGATCACTATTCTCCTTAAGGGAATGCTGTTTGTTACTTAACAAATCATGGTTAATACCTTATGGTTTATAGGAAAACAGAAAAGAAATACTGATGCCCACAGCATCAGAAGAAGGGACTTAAAGTGGTCTGGAACACCCTTCCACAACCTCCAGAAATAAATAAATAACTGAATTGGCATTTCATACCTAAGATCCTACAATGTTACGCTTGGTGATCTTTGATTTATACAAATGTTCAGCAAAAATTTTCTATTTTGTATTTTTTTATTATGTTATTAGCATTTTTGTACTTAAACATATAATCTTGAAACTATTTACATGAATATCAGAATTCTTAGTTATTAATACCACCCCACCCCCCCCCTTTTTTTTTTGCTTTTAAGCTAGAATGGCATGGAAGATATTACACTTTTCATTTTCTGTTCAGAAAATGTCATAATTTCATTAATTTCAGTTATTAAAAAAAAGACCCTTAACAGATTTTCATTGCAGTCTTAGTCACTGTAGACCTTTAGACCACACTTCATGTCAATGTTACAGATATATAGTCCGATATAACTCATTAATGAAAGAATATTTAATAATGCAGAGTCTGTTTGGAATATTTGTAGAGTTAAAATTAATTTTATGCACTTTCGAAACCACGGGTAAAACAGAGCATAAATAACTGGATTAATGGTGGAGTTAAGATAAAGCACAATAAATACTTAAAAAAAAAAATTCTGTCTGTAAATCAATAACATCACCTAATAAACTGTAAATAAGGACTTTAGCTGCTTTTCTTTCAGATTTGATTGTTTGTGAGGTGATTTTCAGTGTTTTAGTCCGTGTGTGATTTTTAAGCTCTCTGATAGCAGTGGCATGTTTCTTAGCAATCACAAAAACCAGAGTGTAAAATATGACTATGACAGACAGTGGAAATATAAACGTTATTACAAGATCGATTACAGACAAAAATCGTCCAGCAAAAGATGACACTCTCCAGGACACATTTTAGAACTTGTGAGGCTTCCATTGAAACAACAGAGTGCCGTGTTATAAACCAGAGAAGCACACCAGTTGAAAGAAACCACAATGCTCGCAGTTCTGGTAGAGATTGTGTTTGTGTAGTGAAATGGGTTTGAGAGAGCCAAATACCGATCCACAGCGATTAGAGCAATATGATATACGGACAGGGTTGTGAGAATATAAGCAATTACAAAAAAAACTGATACAGGAACACTTATCAAAAATCCAACATGACTCTGTGGCCATGATTAACACTGGTGGCATCACCAACGCCCCAATGAAGAAATCTGACACAGCAAGAGAGAGCACGAGCATGTTAGTCGGTGTGTGAAGCTGCTTGAAGTGAAAAACAGAGATGATGACAAGCAGATTTCCACACACTGTTAGTAGAACCACAGCAGCAGAACACACGTACAGTAAGATATAAACTGCAGGAGATATAGATCTCTCTGGACAGGAGAAATGCTCACAGTGATCAGACTGATTGGACTCTGACAGATTCATAAATACATGCATTTTAAAATAAAAAAAAAAATCTGTTAGATTATGGTCAAATGAATTGTATGTCAGGCAGCTCAGGTATTTTTATAGTTTAGAAAGTAAGCACATCCCCTAATTTTGATAGACAGCTTAATGAACCGGATGTCATGCACTGGGGAAACAAAAGATCACTGAAGGCATTAAGCAAAGAACAAACACCTATTATTTACATGTTATTCCTGAGAACATTATCATTAAGCAAACCATCTAAAGCTGTACCGATGTATTGAGGGTTATACTGAGCCATTTATTGTTAGGAGAATGCCATCTGGATTATGTCATGCGTTTAGAGTTAGAGCAAGACATTTACATTTACACCTAGTCAGTAAGAGTTACAGATCTTCTCTTATGACAAGCCATCTAGCATTACACCAATTCAATTAAGCATTACACCAATGCAACTACAGGGAAGGAACTGCAGGCATGGTGTAAGGGGCAGACATCAAGACTTCAACATCATGTTACGTTCCTACCGGCTATGATTATTGCCTAAGTGTAAGGTGCAGAAATAATTACAAACTTAATTTTTATCTGGGTTGTTGGTTGGAGGTAAACAGAACTATAGACAGACAAGTATTATAGCTATAATATACACCAAAAGTACAACAGGGTGGTTGATAAAGACTGGGAAAGAAAAACTGGCACAGTTCCAAGGAAATGAGCATAAAAAGCAACTACTCTAGGCTGTATTTTAAGTTGCTAACCTAACTAACAAGTAGCAAAGCATTAGCTGACTACTTTAGCTAACCTAATCAAAATACAAGGGGTGGCACTTTTCTAGGTGTCAGCAGTGTCTAAACAATAGTCCATACTTTCGTGGTGAAAAGTAGGTGAGCGCATAGTCTTACTTGTTCTCAAACCAAGGGAACTAGTGTAAGACACCTTTCAAAGATGGTGCTGGTGAGGTCACCTGCCATCACAACTGCTGACTGCAATATTCTCTGCTTCATTGACCACACCATCCACCCGGCCGAGTTCTTTTCGTTTCACGGCAGGGACAGAACATTGGAATCTCAGAAGTCCGGGGGGGTGGCATGTGTTTAATGGTGAACAACAGCTGGTATAACAACAAAATCATTCTACCTCTCACACACCTTCTCAAACCCGATCTGGAACTACTGACCATCAAATGTCATCCTTTTTACCTTCCTCAGGACTTTAGATTGGTCATAATCAGCGTCCCTTATATTCCACCTCATACGGACATGGGCACTACCTTATGTGACCTGCAAGCAGTACTATACAACACCGGGATGCTGCACACAATGCCGCACTCTTCCACATGCCAAAATATAAACAAAGGGTTAAAGAGGAAGCCCTTAGCTCAGAGAAAGGTCATGTCACCAATCAGTGGCCGTCCTACAGGACACACTGGATGATGCAGACTGAGTCATGTTCAGGCACAGCTCTGATGACAAACATGTTTCCAGAAGTAGTTCTGGGATTCATCGGGAAACTAGCAGATGATACCATGCCAAAAATGACCATCAGAACATTTCCTAATCAGAAGCTGTGGGTGGATACGCTCTGAGATCTCCCATCGCCGTCTATAATGCGGGACTTGCTTCAGATGACAAGGTTGCAGCATATAACTATATACTGAATATAAAGCACCAATGATGAATGCGGACGTGTCTCTGGCAGATGAGCTGAACACCTTCTACTCTTGATTTGAGGTGAACACCTTTTACGCTTCAAACATGATACGAGAAATGTTTTTAGGAGGATGAACGCCAGATAAGGAGTAGGACCAGACGGCATACCAGGTCGAATCCTTAGAGTCTGTGGAGACCAGCTAACATTTGTGTTCACAGAAATATTCAACCTCTCCTTAACCTTATCATGATCCCTACTTAATCCATCATTGTTCCTTTCCCAAAGATACCCTTTTCAGCTTCCCTTAATGACCAACAATGCTTCTGGTGGTCCACCCTGAAGGAGGACGTCTAGAACTTTGTCGCCTTCTGCGACACCAATGCCAGGAACAAGACTACAAACCGCTCTCCTTAGGGTCTCCTTAGACCTCTCCCAATTTCCCACCGCCCTTGGTCTCACATCTCCATCGACTTCGTCACTGGCCTACCACAATCTCAAAACAATACCTGCATCTTAACCATTGTGGACCGTTTTTCTAAATTGGCACATTTCATCCCACTATCGAAGCTCCCATATGACAAAAAAACGGCCAAATTCCTAATCAATCATGTCTTCTGACTTCATGGACTCCCCCACGACATCGTCTCAGATAGGGCTCCCCAATTTTCTAGCAAGCCTGACACAACCGATTCGATCTGCTCTTCAATGAGGGTTCTACCACACAACCTTGGGAACCCACCATAGCAACCACTTCTTTTACTTCAGTGACCCTTGGAGGTAAGCTCACAACGTACATG
The DNA here is from genome assembly GCA_030068045.1 of Platyallabes tihoni. NCBI lineage: Eukaryota > Metazoa > Chordata > Actinopteri > Siluriformes > Clariidae > Platyallabes > Platyallabes tihoni. The sequence goes on along the minus strand of JAQQZS010000012.1, from coordinate 37,532,905 downwards.
GGCTAGGGAAAAGATGAGCACATAGGGAAAGTGAGAGCATGGGAAAAATGAGGCAGATAAGTCATGAATCGTGACAGTATGTGGTCCACAAATTAATCTATAAAGGTGCTCCTAACAACAATTCATCAATGCAATTCAATTCAATTTATTGTCATTGTTAAAAATAAGTATAAATTACAAAAATGTATCATTTGGCATCACCTCATGGCTTGTAATAAAGTGCAATCATAGTGCAGCAATGCAATAACCATAACAGCTATGTGAGGTAGGATATAGAAGATATAGAGGGAGAGGGGAGGACAGACACAAACCACAATAAAAATGCATGTATTGTGTGTATGTATGTATTGTGTGTGCTGCATCAATTCAAATTCCAGTTCACAGTTATTTTAATGATGATGTGTAAGAATAGATGGGCGCACGGTCTGAGAGGGGGATAACTAATCATTCAGCAGCCTTGCAGCAGTAGGATGTGGGAGCCCGTATGGACCTGTACCTTCTACCTGAGAGCAGTAGCTGGAACAGGTGATGTGCAGTGTGATTCTGATCCCGCAGGATGTTGTGCACTCGACGAAGGCAGCGTATAGAGTAGATGGTACTGTAAGAGCCATATCTTATTTTATGGATTTGTTGCTGTGTTTATTTTATTTTATTTTTCTAGTTAAGCGCTAAGCACCAAGTTTATTAGTTAAGTCTGTTAAGCATTCATGTGCGACAATCGTAGGTTGGTCTGTGACATCATTCCACTATTATGCACGGTAACAAGTCAGTTTGAGATGCGGAAATTGTGGAGACACAAGCTTTTTGACCATAATCTACCAGATACAGCAAATGTGTTGTTGTAAACTAAGATTGTGACCTACAGATACAGCGATTGGGTTATTGTAACCACAGTGGATTTACTCAAGAAAACTGTATGAAGTGTTGAATCTTTGATGCTGAAATAAAACGAGAGACAAAGAACTCAATGGACTTCCGTGTCGTGAGTAACTCCACAATTTCCGTATTGGCTCGATTCCCCGACGGGGAACCAATATGAAAATTGGACTTCCGTGTCGTGAGTAACAAATCAAAACAAAGATACGTCGCTCATGCACCATGTCTACAACCTGTTTGATATTGAAACAAAGTACAGACTTTGTCGAAGGCAATAGAAACGTGCAATTGTGCTTAGATGAAGACAAACGCGAACATGATTGTCAAAACTGGTATGAGTCCAAAATTCTATTCTCACCGGACCTATCGGATCTCCACCTCCCACCATGGTTGACACGGGAGCCGGGGAACCCATGCAATTAGGACGCGCCTCCTTGACCACTGCAGAATGGGAGCGGCGATTTAGAGAGGGGCTCTGCGTCTATTGTGGATCGGCGACGCACCATCCAGCCATTTGCCCTCTCCGGCCGGGAAACGCTCAGGCCCAGAGAAATGAGAGCAACTCATCAGGTCACCTCCAACTATCCGCCACCACAACCAACACATCCCGTCTCACGGTCCAAGTACACCTCCAGTTTGGCCACAAACTGGTCAGAAGCACCGTGTTCATCGACTCCGGTGCCGCAGGCAACTTCATTGACTCCTCCTATGTCAAAAAATTGGGGGTGAAAATCGACGCGTTATCCCAGCCCGTTCGGATTACATCTGTCAATGGTCGGCCCGTCTCCTTCATTCCCATCACCGCTCAGACCCAACCCATCACCTTCTCCATTGACCAACATCAAGAACGGATCCAGTACCATCTCACCACCATCTTATCACCTCCCATCATCCTTGGATATCCCTGGCTGATCCAACATGACCCCCTCATCTCCTGGACGCAAACGTATTCTACAGTGGGACCCGACCTGCACCGAACTCTGCCTGAGGGCTTCGGCTGGAATGTGCTCTAGGGAGTCCGAGGCCCCCTACACCTCCCCGAGGACCTGGCTGAAGTTTTTTGTAAAACATGTGCCACATCTTTTACAAAACATCTCCCTTCTCATCGCGCTTCCGATCTGGTGATAGATTTTCAGCAGGGCACGGTCTCGCCCCACGGCCATACTCACTATCATCCATGGACACGCAGGCGATGGATGAGTATGTATCCAACACTCTCCGCCAAGGCACCATCCGGCCCTCCTCTTCACCTGCACGAACTTCGCCCATGTGTCGACTATCGGGGGGGCTCAACAACATCATCAAAAACCAACATCGACTGCTTCTTACCAACTTAGCCCTGGACGCTCTCTCTGGTGCCATTTTCACAAAGTTGGACCTCCGGAGTGCCTACAACTTGGTGCGCACCAGAGAGGTTAATGAGTGGAAGATGGCCTTCATCACTCCTACAGGACACTACGAGAGCCTAGTCATTCCATTTGGACTTTGCAATGCCCTCCAACAATTCATAAACGATGTCTTCTGGGACATGCTAGGCCGGTGGGCATTCGTCTATTTAGATGACATCCTCATTTACTTACGTACAGTCGATGAGCCCGTTCAACACATTAGGGCGGTCCTAAAGAGATTGCTCGCCCATCAGCTATATTGTAAGTTGGAGAAGTGCACTTTTCACGAGCGCTCCACTACGTTCCTAGGCTTTGTCATCTCGCCTCAGGGTGTGGCCATGGACCCGCTGGAAGCTGGAAGTTGTGCGTCATTGGCCCCTACCCAAGACCCTTAAGCAACTTCAACGGTTTCTCAGGTTTGCGAATTTCTATCGTCACTTTATCCGGTATTACAGTACGGTTGCAGCACCCTTAACCACCCTGACCCGTCCATCATCTCATCACTTCACCCTCAACCCTGCAGCCATCTCCGCCTTCAATAAACTCTGTCACCGCTTCACCACCGCTCCAATTCTTCTCCATCCAGACGCAAACAAGCCATTCATTGTGGAGGTGAACACCTCAGATGTGGGAGCTGAGGCTGTTCTCTCCCAGCGAGGTCCAGACCAGGAAAGTTTGACACCACTCAGCAGCGATACGGGGTAGGGGACTGCAAGCTGCTGGCCATAAAGTGGGCTTTGGAGGATTTCCGTCACTGGCTCCAGGGCGCCAGGGAGCCATTCAACGTCTGGACCAATCACCAAAACCTGATCACCATTCGAAACCTGAAACAGCTCAAGCCAAGACAGGCGCGGTGGGCTCTCTTCTTTGAACATTACAACTTCCACCTCTCATACCGTCCAGGGTCTAAAAACACCAAGGCCTCCCTCTCTTGTCAGCACGAGGAAGACGTCCCCTGGGTGGACCCCGCACCTATCCTTCCACCATCAAGAATGATCGCACCACTCCATTGGGATATGGAAAAGAGGGTTCGCCAGGCACAGGCCGCAGAGACCGAACTGGCAGGCGTGCCACCTGGATGACTCTACGTGCCCAACCCCATGAGAGCGGAAGTCCTTCAGTGGGGCCACTCGTCTCCCCTCTCAGGACATCCGGGCATGTGCTGCACCCTTCAATTCATCCAACGCGACTTCTGGTGGCCATCCATCATGAAGGACATCAACAAGTTTGTCCTGGCGTGCCCAGTGTGCACCAGGGCAAAAGACACCAATCAGCTGACACCAAGGGAACTCCAGCCACTCCCGGTTCCTCATCGACACTGGAGGCACATTGCTGTTGACTTCATCACGGGCCTGCCGGTTTCCGAGGAGAAAAACACCATCCTAAGCATCGTCGATCGGTTCTCCAAGGCCATGCACCTGGTGGTCCTCGCTGGTCTCCCATCAGCCAAAAATACAGCCGAGCTGATATTAGAGCACGTAATCTGTCTCCATGGGTTCCCAAAGGACATCGTCTCAGACAGGGGGCCCCAGTTCACTGCTCGCTTCTGGAAGGCCTTCTGCTGTTTGATCAATTCCACTTGCCGTCTGTCATCCGGATACCACCCTCAGACTAACGGTCAGACGGAGAGGACCAACCAACAACTGGAGCGCTATCTGAGATGCTTCATCGCCGATCGCCAGCACTCCTGGGCTCGCTACCTCATCTGGGCAGAACTTTCCCACAACCTCCACGTCTCGTCCGCCACGAATCTGAGCCCATTTGAGGCATGCCACGGTTTCCAACCTTCGATGTTCGACCACCAAGAACCGGATGTTGATGTACCGTCAGCAGAAAAGTTGGTCCACAGGTGTCTGCAGCTGTGGAATCAAGCAAACTGGGCTTTCCAGCAAGCTAATGCCCGCTACGCCACCCAGTATCGCCTGCGACCCCCATCAGGACGATTGTACAATGTAGATGATAAGGTATGGCTCTTAACCCTCTGAGGTTCGCGCACGCATATACGCGTTTTGAGGCGTTTTTCCCTGATGACGCCATTCATTCATTCATTCATTCATTCATTTTCTATACCGCTTAATCCTATGATCAGGGTCGCGGGGGACCTGGAGC
>JAQQZS010000012.1:37128014-37138389 GCA_030068045.1 Platyallabes tihoni | reverse complement strand
CAGTGTGGTGGTGCTGGAGGTGCAGTTCCCGATCCGTACTGACTGAGGCCTTCCGGTCAGAAAGTCCAGGATCCAGTAGTCTTGGTACCAAATATCATGTATAACACATGCGCTTCATGTTTTGACATCGAGCGACACGTGATCACAACTGACCCAATAGTATTCTCTCTCTTGCACTGCAGAATTGTGGGTAATCATCTCCCCTGTTGGGTCTCAATGCGTGTCTCTCACTGGTATAATCAACATCCGTGCATGCGTATTCTGTTTACTATAACACTGTAGCCACGTGTGTGCGCATAAAGCATCTTTTATTTTGTGTTTGTGTGTATGTGTACAGCGTGCCTGTACTGTTTATTATAACACGTGTGTGTGCGCGTGTAAAGCAAAAGAAAATCTAATTAGAAAGGTTAAAGGTTCTCTCTCTCTCTGTGTTCAGCCTGCACTAATTCCGTTATGTGTGCGCGTGCACATCATTGGAGACTGTGCCTTTTCACAATCACCCCTGCTCCTCTTGCCTTCACACACACACACCCCTCCTCCTCTCTCTTTCATTCCCACACACACACACACACACACAAAACAAACAAACACACACAACGGACACACTGTTCTGTCGCGATTCTTTTCAAACGTAAAATGCAGGTTAATTTGTTTTATTTTTACTTTACATTTTGTATCAATTAATTGTATGTATTTCTTTTTTTGGGCTGTGTAACGAATAATTTGAGTTTTCATTATTTCTTATGAGGAAACTTTATGAGTGTCGCAATCCAAGGTTCCACTGTACTTTTCTTTTTTCAGTTCATGCACAGGTAATTGATGATTACTCAGATAATTATCTATTTTCTTCTCACCTCCAGAAAACATGGTATTAATTGAATTGGCTATGTGTGACATCGTACACAAAATGACATCCTATGTCCATGTATAATATATATTGGTGCAGTATAATTGGTGCTGTTCAGTATAATATACAGTATATTTATTTAGTCTTTCTGTTATTGTATTCAATTATTGTTGCTTCTCGAAAATACTGGCCCTTTTTAATATGTTGTTAAATCATTTAGATAAGTATACAATATTATGTGTAGAGTTTAATCAAAATTAAGAAGAAAAAAAAACTTTTTAAAAGATGCAGTGTTATGCGAGATAACTAACACTGTAACCATCAAGAAATTATGTTAATAGTTGTTATTAGAGATATGTTAATATTATAAGCCACATTGCTCATATCCGATTTGCATTATTTTGCATTATATATCCGATATAACATTCATAATTACAAGTGACTTTTATATGACACTAAAATGGACCCGTCAGTCCACTGAAACAGCAAGCATGTGCAAATTGAAACACCTTGGCTTGTGGATCAAACTACATCATACTGTACATCATATTATTCTAAACGTTTGCCTTAAGCAATTTTATTTTCATAGTTTTAGGTATAAACCCTTAAACATTTCTTACAACAAAAAGTCTGTATGACTAGGTACAAAAATAGTATAAAGGATTAGAGTTTATGACACAAAACTATAACACTTTCATCATATACATATTGTTGCTGCTACTTGTAATTTTCTAGACAATATCTTGTAAATCATATTTGTTTTATATTTAGCAATTTAGAGAGTAGATGTAAGTAAAAGAGAAATGGTGGATTTTTTGGGGCTAATTTATGTCTAAAATAATAAGTTGTAAAGGTTATAATTTGCTATGATGTTATAATAAATTCTATGTTGTAAACACTGAGTTGGCAGTTCCAAAACTTAATTCGCAGATATTTTGTTTGTTTGTTTCATAACGAAAGTGTATTAGCATAGAATTTTTTTTCCCCTTAAGAATTTAATGTTTCAGGAAATCATCTACATGGCTAAGTTGTGAATTAAAAAGTGCTTCAGTATTTGCATGAATGAGGATGAGAATTTCTTTTGAATGTCATCAGTCATGTAAAACAGAATTTTGCTTTTAAGCTGCATACACTTTAATATCAGAAGAATTTGGAGCAAATATTTTTAATGTAAGCATGAGATAAAGTGTTTTCCTGAACCATGGATAAAAAAGACCATATATGATAGGATTTAAAGTTGAATTAATGTAACCTAACCAGACAAAAATATCGAATAGGATCCCAGGGGTAGCAAAGTTTATATAAGGATCAATGAGAGAGTTAATGTAAAATGGCATCCAGCACAAATTAAATGCACCTACAACAATACCAAGAGTTCTTGCTGCTTTGTTCTCATGCTTTGCTTTTTGTGAAAACGTGGTTATATAATTTTTGCCCTGTTTCACACCATCAAATTTTCTTGCATGTTTTTTAGAAATAAGAAATATTTTGGCATATAAAAAACCCATAACAGAGCAAGGCACCATGAAACATATACATGTATCTAAAACAGACCACAGCGCATTGAACAAAATATTGCAGTATCCCAGACAATATTTAGACGCAATGTATTCGTCCAAGCTTTTCATGTTTGCTTTTGAAAAAAGGAGACCAAATGAATACACTGCAGCTGCAATCCAACTTACTGCTACCATAAGCCACACAACTGATGTAGTTACTCTTGTAGGGTACTGAAGTGGATAACACACAGCTTCATATCGATCAATTGCGATACAAATCAAGTGGAAGACTGATGCAGTTGTAAGGAAGACATCAAAACTAGAGTGCCAAAGGCAGAATTCCTCGCCAAAGTACCAGCAACCATCTACAGATCTGATCATGCTGAACGGCATTACAATTACTCCCACAATTAGATCAGCCAGTGCCAGGCTCATCACCAAAATGTTTGTAGGTGTGTGAAGTTGTTTGAAATGAGCTATGGAGATGATGACAACAGCATTCCCTAGAATGGTAATACTCATTGCTAACAGCAGGAACAAATATATTGCTGTTTGAGTTGCTATATGATAGGAGTTTTTCAAACAAGAGGCATTTGAATTCGGAAAACAGTTGTCGTTCCAATTTGCTTCTTTTAGTAAACCTGCATTTAGAACGTCTGACATCTTAAACAAAAATAAAGAGTTCTGCAGGACCAAATAGTTCTTATCAAAATAATTCTTACTATAACTGATGCAATGAATTATATACACTTTCTGGCTGAGAAGATAGAACACCTGGGAGATGATGGTCCAATGGGGGGGAGGGGGTGGGGGGGGGGGGTGCTGCAGTTTACTGTACGGGATTGGTTGCCATGCAAATACAACCTTTTTGTATTTTAATTATGAATTAAACTGTGTCCTTTACAGACACAAATGGGCAAATTTGAGCTCCAGAAATGCATGACAACTCATCCTGAAGTGTGAGGGTTTGAAACCATAGCTTTTTTAATGCAGTAATCAGTAATTAGTATGAGAAGATGAAATGTTGACTTTGTAACCCATACAGAGCTATTGGAATATGATTCTACCTGTTGGAATGTAAACTGATGTTTATAACTTTGTTTCATTTATAGAAAACAATAAACAATGTTTAATGTTTTTTATAACATTGTTTAAGGTTGTTTATAATAATGAGACTAGGATTCAAGGTCACTCTTTAGAATCTTTAGAACTGCAGCAATCAATAAACACATAATAATAATAATAATAATAATGTAACTGCTACATATAATGAATCAAGATATGGCAATAAAATATATTTATTGGGCACTTCATTAAGTACCATATCTAAAATTATACGAAATTAATTAATTATACTTAAGCAATTGACCATAGTTGTTAATCCTATATCACTTATTATATTAATCAAGTTGAGCTCCCAGCTGCTAAACATTTAACACATTATCATGTTGAGGAATATAATTTTTTTTACTATTATTTTCAATTGGAACTAAAACAGTGATGGTCTCTACCTGCAAATTAATAGTGATACCACAAATACAGAAACTGAACCATAGTACATGTTGAATAACATCTTTAATAAAATACTCTAAAGGACTTGCCAAGGACAGACAGAATGGCAATTTTCTGTTTCCCATCAACCCTATCTTTTTGTTAGCATACAATACATGCCATTTTATTAGCAATCTTAAAATGCCATACATAAGGTAACTGTTCATGTGTCGGCCCAATAGGTCAAAATGTTGCCAACAAAGAATGAAAAGAGTATGCAGATTAAATGTTTGATCACAATTTAAGTAGGACATTGTTGTAGACATGCTAGTCAAGCACAATTATACACCCAACCATGGTGCAATCAATTAATAAGGTGGTTTCTGTGCAAGCATCTGAAAAAGGCACCACTTATCACCTCTCATCGTAAGTGATGGAAAATCCGCACAACTAATAATAGGTATAAAAAGCTATAGAGTTTAAAGTAGCACATTAGCTGTAAAGTTGACTTTACAGTAAGGAAAGTAAATTATCGAGCTTGTGTTAACTGTTGAAACTTATTTCATATGAATAAATATTTGTACTCATAGAAACTTCAGTGCTCTCAGGAAAAAAATATGAAAGATATGTTAGTTTATTTATTTACATTTTATAAATATCGATCAATAAACAAAATCACTACTACTATTATTACTATGTTGCATAAACCTTTATGTTTGATGAATGTGGCGCAAATATTTTTAGTGTAACAATGAGGTACAGTGTTTTTCTGAACCATGGATAGAAAAGTCCATATATAATAGGGTTTAAAGCTGAATTAAAGTAACCCAACCAGACAAACACATCAAAAAGTATTTGTGGAGTGGAAAACTTAATATAAGGATCAAGTAGTGAGGTGATAAAAAATGGCATCCAACAACAAATGAAGGTTCCTACAACAATACCAAGTGCTTTTGCTGCTTTGTTTTCATGTTTCACTCTTTGTGAAAACTTGGCTAAGTTCATGTCACTCCTGCCCTGCTTCACACCCTCTATTTTCTGTTTATGTTTCTTTGAAATTAAAAATATTTGTGCATACAGACAAAACATGGCAGAGCATGGTAAAAAGAAACATATGCATGCATCCAATGCTGCCCATAGTGCATTAAACAAAAGTCCACAATACCCCAGGCAATGTATAGATGCAATGTATTCAGATAAATTTTCCTCATTTGCTTTTGAACACAGGAGACCATATGAGTACAATGCAGCTGCAGTCCAACTTATAGCTACCATAAGCCATGCAGCAGGTATTGTTACTCTTGTAGGGTACTGAAGTGGATAACACACCGCTTCATAACGATCTGTAGCAATAGAAATCAGATGGAAGATTGATGCAGTTGTGAGGAACATGTCAAAACTAGAGTGTAAAAAACAGAATTCTTGACTGTAGTACCAGCATCCTTCCACAGACCTTATCATGCTGAACGGCATGACTGTAATTCCCAGAAGCAGATCCACCAGTGCCAGAGACATCACCAAAATGTTTGTAGGTGTGTGAAGTTGTTTAAAATGAGCTATGGAGATAATGACAAAAGAGTTCCCTATGATTGTCATAGTCATTGCAAACACCAATATAAAATATAACACCGTTTTAGTTGCTATGTTGTAATAGGCTTTCACACAAGAAACATTTGAGTCAGGGAAACAGTATGTTGTCAAACCCGCATCTTTTGGTAAAGTTGAGTTCAGAACTTCTGGCATCATTTAAATTGAATTTGTTGAGAGCATCTCTCTTAAACAGAGATGTATGAAATTATCCTTACCTACCCATAGAAGTGCTCAAAGTTATATTGCCTTTGTAGACCAACTGGGAGATTATAGTCCAATAGGAAAGAAGTTGCTTCCACCTATGAGCCAAGTAGGAATAGAATAGCTATGTAAACGCATGCATATTTAAATTTTACACAACAAACACATCAGTTACCTTATTCATGGACAAATATTCATGTAGCTATCTAGCAATGTCCAAAGTATCACTGATAAGCAGTAAATACTTTATACAGCTAATTAATTAATTTTTTATTCCCATGAAGGACTTTAGGCCACACAGCAGTTTTCGTCCTGCTGAATATAATTGAATTTATCGTGTAAGGGAGGTTTCATGGACATGGGCATGATTTTAGGGGGATTTATACTTATTTAGAATTAGACAGCAAGGCATACACTATGTGAAACTCATGATTCAGGAACTTACCCTCACTATGCAAGAGCTCATGCCAACGACAGCTTATCTGGGAATGTGGGATAGAATCAAATGCTTTCTTCTGCATAGTTGCGGTCACAATGGAGGACTCTTAAAGGAGGGCGTGGAATACCATCTGATCCACGCACATACATTGCGAATTGTACTTTGTGTGTATGACAGATCACAAGCAGGAAGGCCTGAGCCAATAAGGCCTATACTGTACATTGTCCTTAATAGTTTCACAAGCTGAAGTGCTACTTTTGAAGGACAGAATATACTGGCTTCCCCATCTAATGTATGCCTTCTTGTCAGACATATCAACATAACCAAAAGTCTACATGCTAAGTTTATTGGGAGTCAGATATTTTAGGAGTAGTAACAAACAAACAATAAAATAAATTTAAAAATTGCCTTTTTAGCATGAAGCAAAAATAATTTTGCACAGTCTTTTAATCCACTAAATTAAAGTAATGAGCATAATGTAGCTATTATCAGAACTTTGTAAACAAGGATGGTAGTTTGATTTAAATCAGCAAATAATTAAGAGTGCTTAATTTGAAAATTGCTGCAGTGATTAGTTAAATAGATAGATAGATAGATAGATAGATAGATAGATAGATAGACAGATACTTTATTGATCCCAGAAGAAGTTCCAGTTATGATTACTATACAATAAACAATTATTATAACCCTAACTAATACAGTGAATAGTTTCTCATTTCTTGAGCAGCTCTGTCAAAAAATTAATCCCACAGTCCTGCAAAACATTAGAATGGTCAAAACGTTGTCCTGCACTGAGGAGTTTGTTGTAATCACTGGAATTGAGTTAATAACTGTCCAACTTGTTGTTAAACCTGGACAGATAGTGCTGGACCATCAACTTTACTGAAGAAATGTGAAAAAAAGGGATTGGGACTGAACAGTTGTGTGTCCATAGGAAAGCCACTTGTTAATTAGACTAATGAGAAAAAAAAAAGAAAAGAAAAAATCAGTTTGGACTTTGGAGGAACAAAAAAAAATTTACAACTTCTGAAGGCGGCATTATGATCTTGGGTTAAACAAATTACTTAAATCTATGTTGATCTATCTATCTATCTATCTATCTATCTATCTATCTATCTATCTATCTATCTATCTCCTTCGTGACAGAATATAAATACATTGAATGTTTATAGTCAGTGTCAATCTACATAGATTATATGTCACACAACATTTTTTTTAGTATTTTAATCTCAGATACATTTTTACAGATTCGAGCATATAAGTGTTTTTACTGAAGATCACTTTTGCTTGTCAGATAAATTTTAAGTCATGAATGAGTTGCTGTCATGATCTATAAACTTTGATGTCAGAGGAATGAGGAGCAAATATTTTCAGTGTAACAATGAGTGATAGTGTTTTTCTGAACCATGGGTAGAAAAGACCATATATAATGGGGTTTAAGGTTGAATTAATGTAACCCAACCAGACAAAGACATCAGAAAGTACTAAAGGGGTGGCAAAATTAATGAAGGGATCAAGTACAGATGTGACAAAAAATGGCATCCAGCAACAAATAAAGGCTCCTACAACAATACCAAGAGTTTTTGCTGCTTTGTTCTCATATTTAATTTTTTGTGAAAGCCTTGTTAAATTCTTCTCATTTCTGGCCTGCTTCACATCCTCAATTGTTCTTGCATGTTTCTTTGAAATAAAAAATATTTGTGCATAGAGAAAAAACATAACACAGCATGGTAAAAAGAAACATACGCATGCATCCATTGATGCCCATAGTTCATTAAACAAAAGTTCACAATACCCCAGACAATTTACAGATGCAATATAATCATCTAATTTTTCCAAATTTGCTTTTGAACATAGGAGCGTATAAGAGTACACGAGAGAGGCAATCCAACTCAAAACTGCCATAAACCATGCAACAGATTTGGTCACTCTTGTAGGGTACTGAAGAGGATAACACACAGCTTGATATCGATCAATTGCAATCGAAATTAGATGGAAGATTGATGCACCAGTGAGACACATGTCAAAACTAGAGTGTAAAAAGCACAATTCTTCACCGTGGTACCAGCAGCCATCCACAGACCTGACCATGCTGAATGGCATGACAGTGATTCCCAGAAGCAGATCCACTAGTGCCAGAGACATCACCAAAATGTTTGTAGGTGTGTGAAGTTGTTTAAAATGAGCAATGGAGATAATGACAACAGAGTTCCCTAGAATTGTAATGGTCATTGCAAACACCAGTAAAAAATATAACACTGTTTTAGTTGTGATGCAGTAAGAAGCTTTGATACAAGAAACATTCGATTCAGGAAAGCAGTATTCTTCCAAAGATGCTTCTTGTAGTAAAGATACATTTGGAGTTTCTGGCATCCTTTAACACAAATCTGTTGTACGCATCTGGAAAAAAGTGGGCCTGTCCTTGACATGCAGTCTTTAGCAGTGATAAATGAAATAATTCTCGTTTCCCACGGATGTTTTGAAAGTTATATATGCTTTGCAGTCAATAAACAGGGCCACATGAGAGATGATAGGCCAATAGGAACAAAGTTACTTCACTTTTGAATAAAGTGGAAACATCTATCTGAACATTACAACAAGCATCTCTTGTAATCTATAAATTGTTTGTACCGCTAGTTTAATAATTGTGACATAATTATTTGACACTGATCAATCATAACATTAAAACCACCTGCTTAATATTGTCATTTCTGTGGCACCAAAAGTGGACACTTGAACTTGACAAAACAAAGTCAGTACCGTGAACTCCTTATCATGTCCCACAAACTATTCCTGAACAATATTTGCACTGTCATGGTGAATTATCCTGCTAAAACAGGCCACTGCCATTAGGGAATACTGTGACATACAGTACATTAGGAAATGTATGTGTTATTTGTGTTTTCTTTGTCTGAAACAATGCTTATCTAGGTGGTACTGTATGTGTCAAAGTAAGATACACATGAATGGCAGAACCCAGGGTTTTCCAGTAAAACATGGCTAAAAAGGATCCCATAACCAGTATTACTCATATATGGTAAAGTGTATATACATGTTAAAGTAAATTAATAATTTACCCATATAGATAAATCTCCATATATCCAAGAAGATTGCTGGCTCCATTGGCTTGTCACAAACTCCCAACAGGGGTAAAAGAAGCAGAGTGATGGGCTTCAGCCAACAGGTGTGGTTCTGTTTTTTGTAATTGCAGAGGTCAAGGGCTCCTACTATCTCTGTGTGGGCACACATGCTAATTCCATTCCATTCGTCTTCCAGGAGGGAGGACAGTAAGTGATCAAGAACTGCTTGTTCCATCACCTCTCTCTGTGAGCCAATTAGGTTGCAGCCAGTGACCGGTGATATTCTGTGGGTTCTGTGGGTGAATGTCAGGTTTATACCTCTGCTGATGAAATTTGGCAGTTGCTTGGCTGCAGGTAAGCGAATAGCTGACTAATATTTCCGCCTTTAGCCACTGGTACTCTTCAGTTTATTCAGGTGGATGGAAAAATAGGCTCTCTGGGTAAACAACAGGGTTCTTTTGGTTTGAAACAGGTTGTTAGAAGTGATGCTGTAGTCATAGCTAGCATTCACTTTTTCATGTACAGTAGCTGTTCTGTGAGATCAGATCAAGCACGCTAGCTGTTGCTCCATAGATTCACTAATAAGCCTTAGGTGACCCAGACCTGGCTGTTGGTTCCCCCTCTTTTACCGTCTTGGATCATTTGTGTTTCTGAGTTTGTGTTTCTCAAGTCCTGACAATTCTCGGATGCTATAGGCTATTTGTGTACCCATATGAAAGTTGTTCAGATCTTTATCATTGTTCATTTGCCCTGCTTACAACACATAAACCTCGAGTTCACATGCTGCCATTTCCTGACATGTGACATTGATGCTAAAAAAAAAAAAAAACTTAATTTAGCTTTTTTTAAGTTACAACTGATATGGAGCTCTGTGGTGTTCTCCAGCTTTTGGTGATAGCTTGTTGCATTGCTAATGTTGCATTATTTTTTTCTCACAAAAAAATAAATAAAAATCACTCAAACATAGGGTTTGGAAACTGCAACATTAATATACAGTTCATTCATTCATCTTCTATACCGCTTTATCCTGTAATCAGGGTCACGGGGGGCCTGGAGCCTATCCCAGGATGCTTTCGGGCACAAGGCAGGGTACACCCTGGACAGGGTGCCAATCCATCACAGGGCACACACACAAACACACATTCACCCACCCATTCACACACTACGGGCAATTTAGGAACACCAATTAGCCTAACCTGCATATCTTTGGACTGTGGGAGGAAACCGG
>JAQQZS010000012.1:37034852-37046992 GCA_030068045.1 Platyallabes tihoni | reverse complement strand
ATCTAGCGATCATTGTGTGTCAGCAACAGCTTCCCATTCAAAACAATAGGCGGTCAAATGACCGCTGAACCGCGTTAAAAGTAGGTGACACTGGCGCGGCGCTTCTAGTGTTAAGGAGTATAAATGAACTTTTAGTGGGGAAGTGCCTGGGAGGAGGTTGATAGAGCAGCCATCCGGTCGATGTGGTGGGACTGACATGGCCCCGGTCTTACTGAAGACCTGCTTGAGATCGTGGCACAGGAGGGGCTCCAACCCGTAATGACCAGCTTGGTCCAGTAAATCTGAGGGCCATGGAGAGCAAACCAGGGGAGGCCAAGGACCGGCGGCATGTGATTTATTTATAACAAAGAGGCAAATCTCCTCAGAATGATTGCCCGATGTCCTTAGAGTAAGCGGAAGTGTTCTGTGTGATGGCCGGGAGGGGGCTCCCATCTAGGGCCTGGACTGCCAGCGGAGTGCCCAGAGATGTGCATGGAGCCCTGAGAGCCCTGACAGTAGCGGCGCTGATCAAGTTCCGATCAGAGCCAAAGTCGATGAGAGACCGAATAGAGTGGGCTTGGCTATTAATAATTAGCATTACGGACAGTAAGGTGTGATGTTCTGGGAGTCTGTCAGGAGGAGCGCCCTCTAGGGCTCCCAGTCTGACTAGAGGGTGCCTCCTTTTACCGTGCAGTCCTTGAGAATGTGACCTGAACCCCAGCAGTAGAAACAGGCTCTCTCCAGGCGGCGGCGTCTCTCCTCCTCAGAGATGCGTGTTCTGCCCAGCTGCATGGGCTCGTCCTGATTGCTCTTAGATGGAGGGGAGGACGGGCGGGGTGTCCTGGGAGGAGGTGATCTCCTGGCGGAGGGTGACATCCAGGTCGGCCGTCTAGAACCAAGTCGTGAGTCAATCCTTCCCGCGAGATCCATGAGTTCGTGGAGGTCAGAGGGAAGTTCTCGGGTGACTAGCTCATCCATGAGTGCTTCCGACAACCCCTTCCAGGAAAACATCCGCTAGGGCTCTGTCATTCCACCCACTCGAGGCGGCTAGGATCCGAAACTCAATGGCGCAGTCATATGCAGAGTGTCTACTTTGGCGAAGGCGCAGTAGTCTGATCCCGGCCTCCCTGCCGACGTGAGAATCAAAGACCCTCCTCATCTCTCCTGAAAAGTCCTCAAAACTTCTCAACATGGGTCATGAGTGTCCCAGAGGGCCGTACTCCACTCCTGGGCCCTACCGGTGAGAAGCGTGATCACGTAGGCCACCCGGGATATTTGAGAGGTGAAAGTGGAGGCTTGAAGCTCAAAAATCAGCAAACATTGGGATAAGAAAAATCTACAGGTTCCCGGCTCTCCTTTGTAGGTGGGAGGGGCTGGTAGGCGTGGCTCTCACAAGGGGTTATGCTCCGAGCTGTAGGTGCCTGGAGACGCTGCACCTTTGGCGTGACATCAACAAGTGTCTGTCTGGTGGTGAGGAGTTCCTCCTGGTGTTTTCCAAGGAGCACGCCTTGATTCTCCAGCACTTGTCTCATTCTGTCCAATCCTGCTGGATCCATGATGTGGCTGGATTATTCTGTCAAGAACGTGTCTCTTGGGCTTGAGGGATGCAGAAGCAGGGCGTGAGTGGCTTTGATTGAGCTCCATAGAAGCGTGACAGTTTAAGCAGGTGCGCAGAGCCTTGGAGCCGAGAATCCGTCAGCGTTGGAACCGTGCCAAGATCATGGAGCCGAGTCATAGTCGAGAAAGCGCGAGCGTGGGTCAGAGCTGTGAAATCCGCCTGCGTGGTGTCAATGCCAAGACGTGAAGATGAGCCGTTATCGAGAGAGCGCGAGCATGGGTCAGAGCCGTGAAATCCGTATGCGTGTTGTCAAAGCCGAGACGTGAAGATGAGCTGTAGTCGAGAGAGCCCTAGTGTGGGACAGAGCTGTGAAATCCGAATGCATGGTGTCAAAGCCGAGACGTTAACATGTCGGGAAACGAAAGCGAAAGTTCAAAGCCATTAAATCCGAGTGTAGTGACAATTCCAAATCGTGAGACGAGAGGCAAAAATGAGAAAACAAGCGAAGTCGGCAACATGAAACTATCATGCACAAAAACACACAATAATCCAGCGGCACAATAACAACACACAATAATCCAGCGGCGAGACAGCGCGCTGCGCTTCCTTATAAGCCAGAAGAAATCAGCGCCAGATGAAAAACCGGTGTGCCGGTGGGGCGGTCCAGGGGCATGTTAGGAGCGATGACAGCGTGGGAAAACATGACAGAGTGACGAGAAGCCTGACAGCATGGGAAAGGAAATGTCAAAGGACGGAAGCGGTCTTTGATCAGCGCGAAGCTGAGAGCGTGACACTATGTTGAGTTTGCTTGTGAGAAATCTGCATTATTTGATAAATGGTGTACTGCCAGTAAAGTTTACTTTTGATGGATTGAAGGAATTAATATTGTTGGTGTAATTTAATAATTGTGTTTGGGAGACGGTGGTAGTTTATCTAAATGAGCATAAGGTCACTTCACTTTCAAATGTAGCTGTCTCAGGTAATAAATTCGCACTGACTCATAAAACCACTTTCTCTCCCCTGATTATTTGCTAAGAAATCAGCTAGCCATTCCCAGGTGTAGGTAATGGTGCTCTTCCTGTCTTTTGGTTCTGAAATCTGACAATAGTTTTTGACTTTGCACAGATTATCTTAGTGAACTCTGTTATGAAGGCTGACTCATTTAATTTTCCCAGGATGAAAGATTACCGCATAGGTCAGGGAAGGTATGTCACAAATTTAGATCTTCTAAAAGCCTACCTGGCAAATTCCCTTCATTCAGAGAGCCTCTTCTGCTTTCTTCAGTATACAGTCATAATTTTTTATTTAAAAAATGCACTGGCCACCTTTCAGCGTTTAATGACACAGGTCATAGGTGATGTGAATAATTGTGAAGCCTACTTTGACTATGTAGATGTGCTTACAGATACCTGGAATGATCATATTTATGTTTTAAACTGTGTGTTTACTCACCTCCATGATGCCTCTCTGACTTTGAAAAGTGTGAATTTGCTACTGTTACCTACTTGGGTAAGAGTACTTGCAAACCCCCCCTCCCCATTAAAAAAAATAAATAAAAATCCCCTTCCCAACTGTGTTTAACTGATGGCACTTAGTTAGTAACCTAGTAACCCAGTGTAAGTATTTATCCAATGACACAAACTGACAAACTTTAAAGAATAAGAGCATCTGCCAAATGCCGAAATGTTAATGTATTCTTTGTGTTGCCTGGCCTCTTTGGGTGTCTCTCTCTCTCTCTCTCTCTGTCTCGCTCTCTCCCTCTGTGAATTAGGTTAAATTTGCCTCTACTTTGGAGAGGAGTGCTGATTGGAGGTTCGATCTGTGATGTGTGCCTTAGTCCTGCCTCCTGTGTCACCATTGAAAAAGCACTTAATAAACCTGTATTTAAACATCCCCCACTTTCCTTCTGCCTGGCAGACGACTGCTTGGCTTGTTATTGTGTTTTGTTAAATTTGTATCTGACATTCTGTGTATTTGTAACACCTGTATTGACCTTAGCTGCCCATTTTAACCTTCATTCTGTTATTGTCCCTCTAAGTAAGAAGAATCAGTTTGTATAATTAAAAAAAAAAAGATTCTGTACATAGTGGTAAGTAGGGAGTCAACGCCCTTTTGGTTCTCCCACCTTTTCTCCTGGTTAGGTAGTTAGGAAATATATGATGTATTTTGGTTTGCTTTGTTGTTAGGTTAAGTAGATTATTTTGTTTATAGTTAATGGGTTTTTGATTATTATTTTGGCCTGGTCAGCTCCTGAACAGACATGCACTGAAGAAAAACATTTGTAAATACAGTATTTGTATATAGAATATGAGGGGAGTTGATCTCACCCCCTGTTTATTTCCCTGTTATTAGTTTCTTTTCTTTCTTTTTCCCCATTTTTTTATATTATGGCCTGACCCTAGACCAGATTGTAACAGCCACAGCCTCAAAGTGAGCGGGGGAGATGTTCAGTTTGTCTGCCAGAGATACATCTGTGTTCGCCATTCTGGATGTTGGTATTTTATAGTCCCTTATCATCCTTAGACGCTGCCACAGGCACCAGGATTCCTCTTTTAGTGCTGCTTTGCCTCCTTTACGACTTTGAAAACATTGTATGATGCAGTCTTGTACAAGTCCATGTTGGTAGAGGCAAGTCCTGCATTTTAGGCAGCGGTGAAAGATCTCTAAGAATCATGAATGGTTTTGGTCACCAATGGTTTCTGATTGGGAAATGTTCTGACAGATTTTCTTTTGTTTGGTATCACCCGCTCGCTTCACAAAAAAAAAACTGCTTCTGTAAACAAATTGTTGATGTCATCAGTTTTTACACAATTACCACAGACATTGCTGCCCCCATTAAACCACATAAAGACTAAAGGAGTAAAATGGGAGCGGACTGCAGAATACCAGACCACCGTAGACACCATCAAACAAGCCTTGCAAGACCTATCAATTCTTGTTGAACCTGACCTCAACAAACCATTCCAGGTGTACATGGATGCCAGCAATACAGGCGTTAAAGTCATCCTCACCCACCAAACAGCTGAAGAGGAATGGGTTGTGGCATATGCCTCCTGAACCTTAAGAGGGGCCTAAAATAATTATTTGACCACAGAAAAGGAATTCTTGGCTGTGGTCTGGGCAGGGGAAAAGTGGGGGCATTTCCTTGAAGGTATTTGATGTATTCACTGACCATTCCACCCTAGCCTTGGCCTTTAACTGCCCCAAAACCACCTCATTAACACGATGGACAGCATTACACCAGCCTGTCTGAAGTCCTGTGCTGACCAGTTAGCCTCTATCTTCACATGTATCTTCAACAGATCACTGGAGCTGTGTGCAGTCCCTTCCTGCTTCCCCATTCCAAAGAAACCCAAAATCACAGGAATTAATGACTACAGACCAGGTGCCCTAACATCGTTGGTTATGAAGTCATTTGAAAGACTGGTATTGGCTTATCTGAAAGACAACACTGGACCCTTAGTGGACAACCCTGCACTTTGCTTATAGAGAAAGCAGGTTTTTTGATCATGCAGTCAACATAGGACTTCACTTTATCCTGCAACATCAGGACATCCTTCTACACAAATGGCTGCACCTCTCCAGACCCCTTTGGTAAGCTCCTGCATATAGATGCAAGGTTGAGCAGTTGGCAACAACATTGAGCTGAACACGATCAAAACAGTGGAGATGATTATGAACTTCAGAAGAAAACTCCCTGCACTTCCCTCGCTCATCATCATGAACAGCACTGTGACAGCACTGGAGTCATTCTGGCTCCTGGGCACCACCATCTCTCAAG
The DNA here is from genome assembly GCA_030068045.1 of Platyallabes tihoni. Lineage (NCBI taxonomy): Eukaryota > Metazoa > Chordata > Actinopteri > Siluriformes > Clariidae > Platyallabes > Platyallabes tihoni. Next base: position 37,041,674 of record JAQQZS010000012.1, on the reverse strand, counting down.
AACTGAAGTGGGACAATCACGTTGACTCCATTGTTAAAAATGCCCAGCAAAGGCTGTATTTCCTTTACCATCTGAGGAAATTCAAGATGACAGAGAAGCTCCTCACATAGTTCTACTCAGCCATCATTGTATCTGTGCTGTGCACTTCAATAACTAAATCTGATCTAACATAAAATACATCAGAAGACTACAAAGGATGGTACAGACTGCTGAAAGGATTATCTGTGCTCCCTTGCCCATCCTTCAAGATGTGTATATATTCAGAGTGAAAAGGGCTTGGAAAATCACTTTGGATCCCTCACATCCAAGCCATCTTCTGTTTGAACATTCAAAGCCATTTTTCCAAGCCATCTTCTCTTTGAACTTCTGGTCGGTGCTACAGAGCACCGAACACAGGCAACCTACCTCATGAACAGTTAAATGTTCTTCACACAGGCAATATGTGCAGTAGGTGCAATACTGTGCAATACCATTGATACTTATTTAACAATACTCCACACCCTATTTCATTTCTTGTTAGGTTTATTTTTTGCTGTTTGTTTTGGTTTTTGTTATTTGTTGCATGTTGTATGGGTTGTTGTCAAGTTGTCTCTGTGTTGTCATCTGTGTTCAAATCCTGTCATTACTTTCATGTATTCTGTTTTTTTTTTTGACTCTCCTTCATATTTGATAGATTATAAAAAATTTTTTTTTAAAAACAAACGCTCTCAATGAGTTGTGCATATATACTGGTGGTATAAACAGAGTTAAGGTTGTTGTGAATCAGAGAAGCATTTTTTAGGGAATGACTTTGTTATGTGGTGTGGTATGGACAGCCACACCATGAGATGTTTTAATGTTTGTAAGAGCCCTAATGCAGGGCTTCCAAGGGGGTGAATGAAACAGGTGTTTGGGAGAGTGCTTATGATACGCACGGGAAGACCTTTAATTAATTTACAGAACTTAATTAATTAATCTCTCTCTCTCTCTCTCTCTCTCTCTCTCACACACACACACACACACACACGCTGTATATTCAGTTTGTTTAAAAATATATTTTTAACTATACAAAAATAATTAAATGCGTTAAAAGGCTAAGGTTACATTTACAAGCATCTAACATTTTCAACGACAACATTCTAGACAATTTTCTTCCTTGAAATTTGGTGATGAAACATCTCTCACAAGTATCTAATTAATATAAGGTGTTGGTAGCAAAATAGTTTATTGACTTCCCACTCTAATGTCATTTTGGTTATTTAAAACTTCAGCCTAATTAGACATGCACAAAATTATATTTGTCTTTGTGCTATCATTTAGATAATCAACAATACCTTGGTTTAAATCACACAAGTAGGTGGTACGGTGGTGTAGTGGTTAGCATTGTCACCTTACACCTCCAGGGTCCGGGTTTGATTCCCGGCCAGACACGATTCCCTTCTCTGTGTGCATGGAGTGTTCATGTTCTCCCAGTGCTTGGTGGCTTTTCTCTGGGTACTCTGATTTCCTCCCACAGTGCAAAGTAGGTTAGGCTAATTGGTTAGGCATTCCCAAAATCCCAGTAGTGTGCAAGTGAGTGTGTGTGCCCTGTGATGGATTGGCTTGTGAGTACCTTGCCCCATGCCCTAAGTCTCCTGGAATAGGCTCCAGGCACCCACGACCCTGAATACAGGATAAAGAGGTATAGACGATGACTGAGTGAGAGTGAGCATATCACACAAAATGAGAGCAAGTTCATGATGCTTTGGCACAAACCATTAGATATCTGTGGGGAAGAAACATACACAAATAGAGAAAGAGTTGATGAAATCATACAAACAGTATATGAAACACAATTGTAATGGCCTCTTTCAGCAGGATAATTTTTCATGAGACACTAGAACAATTGTTTTCAATACTGTTTTGAGTAACATACAAAAGGCTCAATGTGTTGACTTCCAAATTCTCCAAATCACAATATGATTGAGTGCTGGTAAAACATGTTTGATCCATGTGGGACCCAGGTTAATTTGTAAGATCTACTAACAGCTTGGGGCTAGATACCATAGCACACAGGAGCTCTTGTGGAGTCTGTGCCTTTGTCAGAGCTGTTTGGGTGACAGACAGGTGATCTTAATGTTACAACTGATCAGTGCATGTTCCCTTTGAAAACATCATTGGCCAGTTTGCTGAAAGGAAATAGCCTTTCAGCAAAAACAGTAGGAAGCTTGTAAATTCCAAGAATTAAAATATAGTCTGTAATCCCCATTGTCCACATCTTTTTAAGCAATGAACACTTTTTAGCATTTAAAATTGTTGAAATTTATTTTAAGCTGCATACACTTTAATGTCAGAGGAGTTAGTAGCAAATATCCTTAGTGTCACAATGAGATAAAGTGTTTTTCTGAACCATGGATAGAAAAGGCCGTATATGATGGGGTTGAAGGTAGAATTAATGTAACCCAACCAGTTAAACAGTTCATAAATGATTGCAGGAATGGAAAAGTTTGAAAGAGGGTCAACTACAGATATAATGAAATATGGCATCCAGCATAAATTAAATGCACCCACAACAATGCCAAGAGTTTTTGCAGCTTTTTTTTCATGTTTCACCTTTCTTTGCATCGATATTTTCATGATCTCCATTTTCTTTGCATGCTTTTCTGAAACCCAGAATATTTGAGCATACAAGCCAACCATGATACAGAGCGGTAAAATAAAAAAAATAAAAGTACTTATAGAAGCGCATACTGCATTAACCAAAAAGAAACAACTTCCAAAACAATCTATAGATGCAATATAATCTTCTAAGGTTGATTCATTTGCTTTTGTACCAACAGTACCAAAAGCAAACAATGTAGTCAAAATCCAACTTAGAGCTGCCATAAAACCTGCGACAGGTAGAGTTATTCTTTTAGAGTACTGAAGGGGATAGCACACAGCTTGATATCGATCTGTAGCAATAGATATCAGGTGAAAGATTGATGCACCAGTAAAGAGAAAGTCAAAAGTAGAATGCCAATAGCAGAATTCTTCTCCAAAGTACCAGCAGCCACTCACAGTCCTGACTATGCTGAAAGGCATGACTGTCAGTCCCAAAAGTAGATCCACCAGAGCCAGAGACATCACCAAAATGTTTGTAGGTGTGTGAAGTTGTTTGAAATGAGCTATAGAGATGATGACAACAGCATTCCCAACAACTGTAATTACCATTGCAAACACCAGTATTGAATATAAGACAGTTTTAGTTGTCACATTATGATAAATTTTTACACATGAACCATTTGATTCTGGATAACAGTACTCCATCAAATCTTTTACTTCCAGTAAGGATAGATTCTGAGATTCCAGCATCTTTCAAGCTAATAATGTCAGAATAAAATATATTTATCAACTCCTGTAACTCTTGTCTGTAATTTCAGCTACAAAATAAGTTATACTTTAAGAAAAGTCTGTAGTTATATTTGCTTACTGGTCAAGAAATTATACCACCTGGTAGGTTGTGGTCCAATAGCAACAAAGTTACTTTTGATCAATAGGGAAATAAGCATTTGTTGCTATGCACATTAGGTAAATGTGGAAGAAAAACCAAGAGCTATTCATATGGTTGATATAATTCATATGGGGAAAACTGCTCAAAGGAAAGTCAATATGCATTTTTATACATTTTTAGCAGTTATTTAGAAATAGCCCAGATCGGCATATTCAGTAGGGCAGATGGGGGAGCAATGTACACTGCAAAGAGGGAGAACTGGTGTCCTTGTTGAAACATGGAGACTAGCTGCCATCTTCAGCAGAGTTGGGCAGTGGAATCATGGCCTAATGGAACCAGTTGGCATAATGATATCCAGGACCGCAGAACAGAGAAGTTAGGGTGACACTGACAGCTACAACTCATTTGTCTTCCTGCACTTTTCTGATCACTGGGTGGCAACTTTTCAGTGTCCACTACTATGAGCACTGGGCTCCTTTTATAGGCCATGTATCTCCACATGCTTTTTCTGTTGCTACAGGTGTTGTGGAGATATTGATTAAGGTACTTTTTAGAGCAATCAGGGTGGTTTTCCTCGGCCCTCCTCTTGTGCCACTCAGCACAACACAGGGTGATGAGCTTCTGTCCCTCATAAAGTGTATGCCCCATAAGATTCTGTGACAGTTATTTTACTTCTTCATGTCAGACATCTTGGGGGAGGCTGTTGAAGATTATTGTGCCTTAGGTCTAAATCACTTCTGCAGGATGTTTTAAGGTCCCCATCTACATAGTCATCAAAGTGCTGACACTGACTCATCTTGTTGTCTGTAGATGTTCTGTAGAACATCTGCACATTCTGTAGATTTGACTCCCAATGTTCACTTTAACTGCTCTTGAGTTGGGCTCATGATGTTACTTTGTTAACGTGTTACACCCAACACTGTTTGTAAGCAATCATACCACTTATTTCACAGTCACTGACAAAGATCATTCATGTATCAACATATTTAAATTCAGGGCAGAATTTCCACTTAAATAAAATTAGTAAGTTGAACAAAATAAACAGTAGTAGATAATGATAAACTTAATTAATTTAATAAAATAGACAATGTGCTTTTCTTTTTTTTTTTATTTGAATGACTCCATTCAAAGGAAGTGGCTGTGGGGAATTACTGCTGTGGTAAACATGTGGTTATGAGATAGGTAAATTATATCTAGGTGAACCAAATTAGTTAATTTCAGCATGAGGTCATGACATATTTTAACACACAGAACTGTAAATGAAAATTGGACTGTGTATAAAATTATTAGTAAAATCAATCATGGGATTAGATTAGGTAAAATCTTTACCACTTGCTCACCTAAACTGCAACTCTGGACAAAATGGGAAGCATTGACCTCACTGATTTTGTGCACTTTTCAAATAATCTATATTCGTGAGAAGGTATTTTTTTTATGGCATGCATATTTACATATATCATAGAAAATTATCCTTGTAAATTATATTAAAACATTTAAGCCTAAAAAACAACACAATTTATTCCTGGTTTTCTGAATGCATCCACATGTTGGCCATGTTTTTCATAATTATGACATTAGTACATTTGTATTAAACTGAATAGACTTTTACATCAGATGAGTTTGGTTCAAATATCTTTAGTGTAACAATGAAATACAGTGTTTTCCTGAACCATGGATAAAAAAGGCCATATATGATGGGGTTTAACATTGAATTAATGTAACCCAGCCAGACAAACACTTCATAAAGAACTAGAGGAGTGGTAAAATCAAAAAAAGGATCAACTACAGATGTAAAGAAATATGGCATCCAGCATAAATTAAAAGCCCCTACAACTATTCCAAGAGTTTTAGCTGTTTTTTTCTCATGTTTAACAGTTTGTGACAATTTATTTGAGGCAATGTCAGCTCCGCTCTGTTTTGTTTCATGCATTTTTTTTGCATGCTTTTCTGAAACTTAAAATATTTGAGCATACAGAAAAATCATAACACAGACCGGTAACAATAAAAAATGCACCTGTGCTGAAAGCAGCCCACAGTTCATTAAGCAGAAATATACAGCTTCCCAAGCAACTAATAGATTCAAGAAAGTCTTCTATATCAGCCAAATTTGCTTTTGTATACAAGAGCGTGAAACCATATGCTGCAGCTAAAGTCCAGCTTAGGGCTGCCATAAACCAGGCATAAGTAAGAGTTACTCTTGTAGGGTACTGAAGTGGATAGCACACAGCTTGATATCGATCTATAGCAATAAAAATCAGATGGTGCACCAGTGAGAAACATGTCAAAAGTAGAGTGCAGGAGACAGAAATCTTTTCCGAAGTACCAGCAGCCATCCACAGATCTGATCATGCTAAATGGCATGACTGTGATTCCCAGAAGCAGATCAACAAAAGCCAGAGACATCACCAAAATGTTTGTAGGTGTGTGAAGTTGTTTGAAATGAGCTATAGAGATGATGACCACAGAATTTCCCAAAACTGTAATGGTCATTGCCAACAACAGTAATGAATATAACACAGTTTTTGCTGCAACATTATGATGACTTTTTTCACAGGAGGCATTTGAGTTGGGATAGCAGTACTCAATAAGATGTACTTTGTCTAGTAAAGTTGAATTTAAACCTGCCATAATCCTTTATTATAAGGTGAGCGACAATATGCAGTCCAGCCTCTCATATGCATGCTCTGTTTATGAAGAAGTCTGTTCATGAATTTATTTATATTTATTTATGTGCCTCTGGGAGTTAGTAGACCTTAACAACAGCAAATCTACTTTCAGTTTTGATAAACATGGTGTCACGAGGCGGAGCGGAACGAGGTGAATCCAAGTGCAGATGACGTGCAACAATCTCAGACGAGGGCGCGGTCGGAATGCGGAAGTCAATACCGGGAGATCCGTCAGCGCAGCGTCTAAGCCAAATCGTAAAGCGAGAGCCGTAGTCAAAAGAGGAAGCGTTAAGTCGGTAACCGGGAAATCTAGCAGCGAGGTGACAATCCAAAAAAACTAGAAACAAAAGCCGTGGTTATAAAAAGGAAGCGCAAGGTCAAAACCAGGAGATCAAAGAACGAGGCAAACAAATCCGAGACGAGAAAACGAAAGCGAAAACGAGAAACAAAGAGAGCTTGGCAACGTGAAATCAAGAGAAAACAAACGCGAGGAAATCGGGGCATGAAAAACACAAGATATTCCAGCGATCTGGATAATCCAGAGATCCCTTAATGGGCATGAGGCGAGACGGCGCAGCTGGGACACGTGGAACGTAGGATTGATTCGGCGCATAGTTGAGGGAAGCAGGAGTCTAACAGCGCAGGGATTGACTATCTTGGTGATGGTGAAGGGGCCGAGGTAACGAGGGGAAAGTTTGCGGCAGG
>JAQQZS010000012.1:36937767-36951932 GCA_030068045.1 Platyallabes tihoni | reverse complement strand
ATTATCATTAAAGACTTTGTGTTACACCTTAACCCCCTCTGCGCCTATGCCTCACCCACACCCACAGTCCAACATCCCACAGTACGTGACAACAGTATGCTCTAAGTGCAGAGTGCAACATAAGATTCATCAAGAAATAGGATTTCCCTGGAAAAGAAAAAGAGTGACAGAGATCCTGAAAGAAAGGTAATCCTTCAGAATTAAAAAGATCATTCAGAATTTTTATCTGACCAAAAAGAAGAAACAAAAGGTTTAGAGTCTGTCAAGAGGTAACTATTCTAGTTACAACCAAGCCAAATTATGTGACTGTTTCCAAACTTTAAGTAAATAAATTATGATGGGTCCTAAATGAAGCAAAGAGCTTCAGGTTGTTATGCCGGCAAATGGTACTGTAGCTCTTGTAGTCTATGGGGATAAACCAGGTCTTGTTCCATGGGCCACCGGGACATTTTAGAAAAAGATTCAAAATATATCTTCAAAGATCAAAATCTAAAAGACCTAAAGTACAACTTAAAATTAGTAATAGCTTGACCACCTATAAGTTTTGGATACTGCAGCGTTCTCAGGCGAATTTTGGGTCTTTTACTACACTATATGACTTTGTACATAACAATATGTGAAAGATGTTTTTTAAGAAAACCTGGTGAAGGAGAAAGCGGTATAGCAGAGAATAAAAAGTTAACCACTGGGAAGAATATTCATTTTCAATATCGATATCCTACCACCTATCCAGGTCCTTAATTCTTTGTAGCACATCATTAGAATTACGCTTACAAATAAGAGAGGGAAGGGAAGACTAGATATTTACTATTTAAGTGAATTGGTTTATACTCCTATTTATTTTAGGAGATAATTCCCCAAAATATCGATTTAAGCTAAAAGCTAATCATTAGGTAAAAGAATCGTACTTTCCCAAGCTGCTAATTTTACACATTTACATTTTGGGTTCTGGAGTAAATAAGTAAACTTATAATAATAATAATAATAATAATAATAATAATAATAAATGTGAATAATCTTTAATACATGGGTTTATAATTATTATGATAAATCATAATCAATGTGTTAGTGCTTCACTAACACATTTTGTTGTTGTTGTTGTTTCTGTTTTTCTCACCCAGTCACACTGTTCAGAAGACTGTGTCATACTTTAGCCCCGCCTCCTCACAGAGATTAGCTCTGAGAGTGGTGCTAAAGCTCTATGGGTGAGATCTTATTTAGAATTTTAATTAGTACAGACCCTGGGCTCACACACACTAACACACACACACACACACACACACACACACACACACACATGCACATTTGGTTTGCTTCGGATTTCATCAGGTCTACTTTATTTTGATGTGTTTATTTTATTTTTATTTCTCCTTGATTTGGTCAGTTTTATTTGATCTGGGATCTAATTTTGGTTATATATGTTTGTTCTATTCTCGTTTATGTTTTTGCTTCTCATTGATCTGTTGTTTTGTCAGTTGCCTTTGGTGTTGGCCTCTTTTATTTGATCTGCTCTGTCTCTTTGATCTGGTTATTTTGATCTGGTCAGTCATTTTCTCTTTGATTTTGTCGGTGTCCTTTTATTTTTGTTCTATTTCTGTTTAGCTCTCTTTGATCGGGACTGTAGCTTTCAAATTAATCTTTTGATTTGACCAGTTTCCGTTGATCGATTCTCTTTGATTTGACTTTTCTTTTTTTACTTGGTTTCTTTTAAATTAGTTGATTTGTTTTATTTTGGTGTATTTCAGTTGTTCTGTCAGCTTTCATTTGGTCATTTTCATCTTTCTTCTAATCACTTCATACGGTGATTATGATTATTTTACATAAAAAATATTTACATATTTTTTTATTATTGTTATTAATTTACTGATTTATTGGTTCTGGTTGTTTGTTTCACTTTGATTTGTCTGGTCTTATTTTTTTTTTCCTTAGGCTCTTTCAAATGGTTTTGACATTATTATAATTTATATGCTGTGGGAGGTGAGTGCATGGAGGAACAACAAGAAATTAATTTTTTTTACGCACTCTTGTAGCTGTTTCCTAGAAGTGAAAGTTTATTAGACTGGAGTTACAAGGTAATAACTTTTACTTTAAAATGTATCACATATTAAAACTTTGTTTTTCTCTCATGCTTCTCTTATTTTTCTCTCATGTTTTAGTAAGATGATTATCATGTTTGTAACTCAATTCTTTTACAAGAGGAAACATAATTGTCTTTTTTGCACCAAATCCAAATTTAGCACCAAAATGTAGCCTCCTGGGATAGGCTCCGCCCCCCGCGACCCTGAATAGAGGATAAAGCGGTATAGAAGATGAATGAATGAATAATAATAAATGTGAATCGATTTAGAACTCTTAACACATTGTTTTATTATTATTGATATAGTGTATACTTGCATTAAAACTGCTAATACTGTGTTGAGATGAATATAATATGATTATAACCAGGACAAAACTCTTAATAGTATTATATAAATGTGAACATACAGTATTGTTCTGCTTTTCTAGATGAGAGTGAACGCTAACAGCAGGCTACAGTAGATGATGGGGAAGATCTCCACGTTGCGAAATTTTTAAATTTATTTTTCACTCTTTCATTCATTTTCGTATCCATATAGTGAAATTATATGACAGCTATATCGTGTTACTCGGTTGAGTTTGAGGAGAAATGTTAATAGACTGTTCATTGAACTGCTTCCTGATGTTCTCCAGTTCATCTTCATCGATGTATTCGTAATCATGAGTATCGTCATCGTCCGTCTGGTTTCCACACACGTCCTCCATACTGCGGCCTCTGTTCACAGCTGGACGTGAGAAAACACAGGCATACGCACATCATTAATGAATTATTATAATAATAGTTAACAAATGAACTTCCACATATTGATGTACACATTACTTCAGGTGACTAAAGCGACACTACCCCTGAGCAATATCGTAGAAATGTGCTCCCCACAATGTTGGTCTGTCAGATGCTCCCATAAGGCAACCCTAGTGGCTGGGATTTGCATGAATCCATTAACATGTGCGAGGCGTTCGAGTCAAACCAGGACTTGTGATGAAATTTCTCTCTGGTGATGAGACCTTCAGCTGCAGTGAAACATTCGAGTGTTTCAAAGAGGGCTGCACGGCTCCGGCATATTGAGAGAACTCTCTACCTTGATGGTGTCCAAGCTCTAGTAAAACACTGGGATAAGTGCATTAGTGTATCAGGAGATTATATAGAGAAATAATGGCCGTGTTTACTCTCAGAACTGTGTTCTGTACCATTATCAAAAGTCCCGCTTTGACTCGAACACTCCTCATACATGCAAACTGCAGGTCCAACGAGCAATGCTAATGAAAATGACCTTCTTGGCATCGTTACTGTACGTGTTGATATCATGACTGGTGTTTGTACCTTTCTGTACAGTAGTTCTGGGTAACGTAGCAGGAGTTGCAGCATTTTTCTCAGTTTCTGTTGTAGTGCGCTCTGTGGAACTTTCTCGGCTGACCACCGCAGGCTGACGGGACAGAAAACACGCAGGAGGTCAGTTTAGATATTATAAATAAATAGCAGATTTCATATTAAATGTAACTGTTAAATCACACATCATAGCTGAAGCAGATTTTGGCCTTTTAAAAGGTGTTAATTCAAATGATCAGAGTTTTATTTAATTGTCTAGAATAAACAATAGTTATTTATCGGACTCACAGGAAGTAAAAGTAACTAATGTACAAAATTATAATGAATAAAATGTAAAACATGCACTTTTTTGTTGTGTGTAATGTTCTTTGGTTGAGCTTTTAAAATCAAAGAAGAAAAGAATAAATAAAATAAATTAATACATTCGAAAAAAAAATAATAAAATCAAAGAATAAAATAATAAATGGAAACATTGATTTAAATAAAATTGTTATAGTTTATATAAGATTATCCATGGGCCAGGTTAACTAATTAAGAAGTAATAACAAATGTGACTTCTAATTTACTACACTGGGATAAACAAACTTTTATTACTCTGTAGTGCAGCTCCATCGCTCACCACTAGATGGCAGAAAAAGACAATTTCAAAAGATTTCCTGAGCCTTTAATTAAAAAAAAAAAAAAAAAAAAAAAAAACCATTTAGGAGGGAATCGGTGTAAAATTGAGTAATAAAAATAATCCATTGTAAATGAGCATATGTCTTATTAAGAATGCTATTATTAAGAGGTTAAAAATACATTAATGCCAATGTGGTAAATTCCCCCTATTGTGGAATGGACTGTTAAATGGCCTTTCATTGTTTAATGCACGTCCAAAATGCTTTTGGAGTGTATTTGATTATTGATTAGTTGATTATAACCAAGATTTACAAAGTACTGTAGCGTGTGACTCAGCTGAGCTTGGCGCTGACGTCACCGCAGGGCAAATAATCAATTCCTTTTGGACCTCTGAGATCCAATTACTCCATTCACCCACTTCAGCTTTAATTTCATCTTCCTTTTTTTAGTGTGAAAGATGTTTTTTTTTTGTTTTGGGAGTTTAAAGGTGATTGGAGGGTTTTGTTTTTGTCTTTTTTTCCTACAGATGGTATATCCAATAGGAAAGGTTAGAATTGCGTGATGAAAGAGTCACTAACTGGCCGTAACTCGGTTACTCGCTACACTGAAAATTTGAAAGTAACTGCAGAAAAGCGTCTCGGCTCTTTACTTTGATTGCTGGTGTGTGTTCTGCCACCACATAGCAGTTCTGCACATCCAGTGACTGACAAGCCTGGAAACCTGATGGCCTGATGGTTTTGTACTGAGAGCATTATTCATTCATTCATTCATTCATTCGTTTTCTATACCGCTTAATCCTATGATCAGGGTCGCGGGGGACCTGGAGCCTATCCCAGGAGATGAGAGCATTATGCTAACCTTAAATTCCATGGATTGATTGAACAAATGAATTGTGAGACCAGATTTCGTTTTTTTTTTTTTCTTTTATAACCAATAAACATAAACAGAGATGCAACTGAAATAACACTGAAATAGCTCTAATGATATTTTAATAATCACCATCATCAGACAGAGCTTAAGAGCCCGTTCGAGTTTATTAGTTGTCCTTTTGAACATACAGTAGTAATAGTAATAAAATGACTTCACCTTTTCTTACGGATTATGCAAGCAAATTGAATCATTTAACTTTTGAAAGAAATTTGGGACAATTCATCACTAGAAATGCTCCAAAATTTACTATCAAAGCTGGTATTTATTTATTTTTTTATTGGATGTGTCACAGACTGTAGGGTGCAAAGTCATGTGACTATGTTTTTAATGAGTTTATGAACACAATGAGGAAATTATTAACAGAATTTAAAAAAAGAAATAATTGGAATAAATAGACAATATTATGATGATTAGAGTTTCTGAATGTCAGTTTTGTTTACGTTTCGATTAATTGCCCATTTTGTTGCTTGATGGCTCGTAGGTCTTTTGAAAGTCTAACGGATGAAATATCTGGGAATCATTCACACATTGTTAGGAAAATTATCCAAATAAGTGAAAATCAAACATGTAGTAGCCTGATAAAGTACCATATGCACAAAAAGTAGCCATTATATGTCGCTTACTCACTCACTCATCGTCTATACCGCTTTATCCTGTATTCAGGGTCGCTACCTGCAATTTGTGAAACGCCAATTAGCCTAATCTGCATGTCTATAGACTGTGGGAGGAAACCAGAGTACCCGGAGGAAACCCACCAAGCACAGGGAGAGACATGCAAAGTCCTTGCACACAAAGATGGGAATCGAACCTGGACACTGAAGGTGCAAGGTGACAATGCTAACCACGACACCACCGTGCCTCCCCATTATAATTCATATGGTGAAAAATATTATTGATTATTATGACAGTGGCGTTCATAAGCCTTATATTGTTTTTTTGCAGATACAATAGTTTAATCTTAATCAGTGTTGATTACCTTTGGTGAGCAGGGTGTGGATTTCTCTGGTTTTGCTTGATGTGGCTTGACTGGTCGCTCTGGAGGTCGTTTGGGTGTTTTCGGAGGGCGTGGTGGGGGTGTCACAGTGGCTACTGCATACCTCCTCATGGTGTAGTAACATTTCTCAGAAATCTCTTCGACAAATGAGTTGACGCTACACGAAGGTTCCCCGTCGTCCCATTTTTTATCCATGTGAAGCGTCATGTGAGTGCGATGAACTGCAATCTCCCACCAGCTTGAAAGGTCAGTGGTCGAGATGAGCAAATAAGGGTCAACAATTTCTTCCTCGATGCGAAGGCCTGGAACTCCAGCCAAAATGTCCTCCTTTAATGAAAGATCGCGGACAGAAACCTTGACATTAAACGGCAATGGGAACCAACGGCAAATCTCAGAAATGAAATATTGTCGTTTATCATGGATGACTTCCATAAATCCGCCATCTAAAAACATCGGGAGACGCACGGCCTCGTGGGATTTGCCTTTAATTTTTAAGCACAACAGGGAATCGATCTTATCTCCAATTTCAACATGCTTGGGTTCTTTTCTCTTCACTTGAAACTCATCCCCCACAAGAACAGATGCCAAACCATCATAAACAGAATCGAAAGCCCTAGTCGCCACAACGTGCAGTTTTTCCGTGTCACTTTGTGCTCGTTTTAAGTCGTACGCTGTCGGAAATTCACGTGGTCGACGCTTGAATCGGCCATTATAGCTTGTCGGAATCAGGAAATGTCTCGGTGATTCTTGTCGGATTTCCGTGGCAAGGATTCGCTTGGCTTTGTAAGCCCGATGAACGATTATTTGTGTGCAGTCTAAGAGGAATGCCAATTCTTCTGCCATGTTCCCTTCAACTGTAGGCCTTTCAATCACTTCAGCCAGAAAGGGGAAGATCTCGCAGGGTTTTTGGAAAATGTCCAGAGGGGAAAGTGGCTGGATGAAAGAGCTTGGGTCAGTCTGATCTGTCACGTCCATGACTTCCACATCCAGGTTGGACGGAATGACAACTATATTCTTCCCGACTGTGGGGGAAATGACAACAAAAGACATTAGACAGATGTCACTTTCTTTTAAAAGTTTTTTTTTCTGTAGGAACAAATCTGTGAAAGGTTTCCATCAGGATAGAGACCTGCTACCTACTGAATAACACTGGTCTTAATTGATCTCAATGCAGCTTATGATCACCCCAGATCACAGTGTTCTGTTAGGTGGACTGAAATGTTCTGCCTCTAATTGCATCTGTCTTGTGTGTACCAGTCTGTACATTTTAATAGTGGTCTAAGAATAAAGTTTGGTGTTAAGGACAGAAGAAGGTTAGGGTGTTCCATAAGGCTCCGTTCTAGGACCGTTACTGTTTCCTTGTATATGCTGCCACTGGATACAGTTTTACATAATTAGCTTATAGCTATGTTTGAGGAAAATATTAAGAACATCAAAGCCTGCATGCTGAGTTGGCTTTTAAATAGGCCACTAGTGCTGACTAGGGGTTTGACTGCAGGTTCTAAACCATGGTCAGAAAGTACCCTTGACCTGCATACAGTATGTTAATGTTTTCTCAGGCCTGATTTGACTAATAATCAGCTAATAATAGTAATTTCTGAGTTAAAGTGGGTGTGTTAGAGATGGGAAAACATTAAAGCCTGATGGTACTACAAACTATAGTGAATGAAACTGAGTGGAGCTTGTTGGAGTTGAAGCTAATAGATGTTGAAGAAAAGTCGCTTTGATGGGAATTACTGCTACACAGGTCAGGAGAAAACTCATCTGTATTACATTGAACTCAATTCAGAAATGTACTGTATGCATAGAAGAAGCAGAAGAAGAAGCCATAAATACGATGCTACCAGGTGGACTTCAGCCAGAAAGGGGAAGTGAGACCTACTGTGTACAAAACTTGACGCAGGCTTAAAAGTAAGTTACAACCTTACATGTCGGTGGGTCCAAGCCCTTGATATACAATGACATAGCATTTAAATAGGAAACTTGTCACTTACCTGACATAACGGCTTGTATCTCGTACACAGGAGTCAACGTCAACTCACCACACACCTTTTCCAACAAATTGGAAAACAGCAAATCCTTCACAGCCAGGTCTTTTACTACAGTCACAATTCGCTTCCTCCCATTAGAGATTTTCCACTTGGCAAGCTCTTGGAGTGTGTAAAACTGATCATCCTCACACTCCATGAAATTCCCTTGCTGTGAAAGGCCGAGCGTGAAGTGGAATTTCGGCTCTCGATGAAGAACCTCGCATACAATGTGGCCTTCAACGCCATCCAGGTCATGACAGACAGAGGTAATTCGGAAGATCTCTTGCTTTTTCAGCGAGCCCTGTGGGAGAGCAATTTTATCTGAAGACTGGAACACCGGCTGGCCGAGTACGTGAGATCCAATCTTCATCGAATGCACAATTTCTTGGATGCTCAGATAAGGCTGAGTGTCTGCTACAATCCTAAACAGACCTACAGAAATACAGTATTTAGATCGGGATAACAAAGAAAACATGAACATTCTTAATTATTTACAAGAATGAGTTAGGAAATACCGAACAATGCAAAATCTTATTAACATCATACATAGTCTAGTATTATTTGTATGTTTGATGGTTAGTTTTCCTGCACAATTCCAACCTCAGACTTTGGGAGGCAAAGCCTAATGAGTAGCGTAATAACTAATTGTCCTGAAGAGTAAAAACTAGTCCGTTGTTTTTGTTGTTCAAGATGGCTGTCTCTATAGCATTAGATAAATTAATCACGCTCTTATATCGCTTAAAATTCTAATAATGCAACTTTGAAGGTAATACTAAATGTGAGCTAGTTGCTAGCATGAACAAGTAAGCCTAAGCTAACAAAGTAGCTGCATTTTAGTGCTAATTAATTTGTACAACACTGATCTAGAGAGCTAGCTAAGCTAGGTTTATTGAGGCTTTTTCTCTTACTAACATTTTATAACTTGTTCTCATTTACACTTTGCAGGTTAGCACTAAGCGGGCAAAATCTACCATTATTTTCAGTAAAAAATTATTTTCAGGTGATATACAATAATTAGCTGTGTAGTAGCTGTATATTTGGACCCGTACCCTCACTAACCACATTTCTATTTATTGTAAATAGGCCAGTCAGTCACGTCTGGTTAGAGGCTAACTGCATTTCATTTGCTCTGTGCATGTATCTAATCTAATCTAATCTAATCAGACATGTCATGAGCTAGTATTATATTAATATAATGTACGGTTGAAGTTATTTACAAAATGTTTTATGATAATTAATTACCTCATCTTAGACCGAGGAACAACAAGAAGTTTCTGTGATTGAGACCGTAATAATCTCGTTGGCTTTTGTTCCTGGATTAGATCAGCAATATAAGTTGGTGCTAAACCATGTAAAGATTTAAATACAAATAATAATTTTTTTTACTTTATCCTAAAAGTAACAGGCAACCAATGCAATGCTTTTAACACCGGAGTAATATGATCGAATTTGCAAGTGCTTGTAAGCAGTCTTGCAGCCACATTCTGGACCATCTGCAGTCTATCTAAGACTTTATTTTGAGCACCATAATATAGCGAGTTACAATAGTCTAATCTCGAAATAATAAATGCATGGATTACCTTTTCCAAATCTTTCTTGGATAAAAAGGACTTTATTTTGGAAATCATCCTCAATTTAAAAAAGCTCGTTCTAACGACTTCATTAATTTGCTTGTCAAATTTAAGTGCGCTATCACAAATCATCCCCAAATTTTTTACATGATATTTTTTAAACTGGCCCAGAGGACCCAGCATAGATTCAACTGCGTTATCAAGTTCGGAGGGACCAAACATAATCAATTCTGTTTTCGATTCATTTAGGCTCAAAAAATTTATAGACATTCATGCCTTAACTTCATTAAGACAAGCTAACAATCTTTCTATGGCAGTGGAATCATTTGACTTAAGTGGTATATACAGCTGTCTATCATCTGCATAGCAATGAAATGACGCACTGTATTTACGCAGAATTGAACCCAAAGGAAGCATATAAACAGAAAAGAGAAGTGGTGCTAAAACAGATCCTTGTGGAATGCCACATGATAAAGGTGATGAAATTGATGTACATTCACCCATACAAATGGGTGTTATTATACAATTATAGATTGTGGAAAATTCTATTCAGTTATGTATTGTATTTAATTTATTTTGTGTGTGTGTATTGCTAGACAGACTTCAAAAAAATCTTTTTTTTTTTTTTTTTAGTATATCTGTTTCCATTGGAGGTGGTAAAATCTTGCAGTTCCTCTATAATCCTACAGGTGATAAACCATTCTCTAAACTATTCACACTTTGGCAGGCCGCAAATTGTTGGTAAAGTTTGTTTAGAATTGTGACATAATAATAATAATAACAATAACAATAACAACAACAACAACAACAATAATAATAATAATAATAATAATAATAATAATGAAAGTGTTGATTCAATACTGTTAGTATCATGCTAATATCATATTGTGATCCCTGGTGATCTTTCATTCCAAGAATGAAGTTGTTTACTAACAGTAAAAGAACAACAACAACAAAAAATAGAGATTCTGAAATTTTCTGAAAAGATCTGGAATGCATGGAATAAGCATCCGTGTTCATAATCACACAAGCAATGTAATGTAATATTCACCCTTAATAATGTAAAAATTCTCTTTTCTTTTGTTACTCATAATAATAAAAGAACAATAATAAAAAAAAGAACATCAGCGATACATTACATCATTATCGTTGTGATGCAACGGGTGTGCAAATGTTCTCCATATACCTTCATACCTGGGTAATCTAAAGGGAGGTTGATCTCCATCCCGTCTGAAGTGTGTGCAATGAATCTGGTGATGGTGATATCAATGATCTTCATCAGATCTCCGGTGGAGAGACAGCATGTTCTTCCAAATAGCTCGTACACAGAACCTGAACCAAAAGCATGAAAATATGAAAATCATTATTTATAATACTTTTTTGTTTCTACATAATAATAATAAAAAAAAAATTTAACTAAACTACATCCTTTGTGTGTTTCAAATATGCAACATTTTACAATTACGGTCATGTCCGGTGCTAAACATTGTTGCTTTTAGAAGGAAACTATCGCTACCTTTAAAAAAAAAAAAAGCATATAAATATATTTTTTTAAATATTACATTTTCATCTAATGAATATTTAAAAAATCTAATGAGTACAAAAAAATTATAGTTTTTATTTGTTTTGTTAATTTGGTCAATTAAACAGTCAGTCTAAATAGTGGTTGCCAATATTTACGCGTACTGTTTAGGAACTTTTGTGTGAGTTTACATTTGAGAATACATTTTTATACACTAATGAAATTAGATTTTTTTCTTGTTTAAGCACACACCAGTGAATATGAATGTTAATTTACTTTGTTGCTTTAACATTACTAATATATTTTATGAAATCAAAGAATTTATGTTTTATCCAGACTAAAAGCTAAAATCTTAGTTAAATTTTAGCTAAAGGGGAATGTAAAATATAAGGAATTTAATTTAGGAATTATGATAATACATATAAATAAAATTAAAAAAAGAAATATTTACACCTACTTTTTACGGTCATGTACTGTTTTTTAATTTGAAACTTTCATGGCATAATACTGAGCTGATGACATTTCAAACAAAGCATGTGCAAGAACAATACATTTGTTATGGTTTTTCTGAAAATAAGCCACTTTAATATTTTAACCAGATAAAATAAGCAGTAAATAATTCATATTATTCTCAATACCAAATCGTCTGTTTTTATTTATTTATGGTGGCCATAAAATGTGGAAATAAGCATAGGACTGTACTCGACATTTTGGTCAACACTGGTTGATTTTTTAATTGTAAATAAATTTCACTAAATATTACATTTCCAATTCAAGAAACAACTACAAATTGGAGAGAACCATCACCACAAGTGACCAAAGTGAAATAGAGAGAAACAGGAATCAGCATGTTTTTTCCTGTTTCTTTTTTTTTGCTGTTAAAGCATTTAAGTACAAAAATGTAAAATTCAAACCAAACTACACTTAGTGTACAAAGATATCAGCTTGTTTCTACCTTGAAAGTAAATTCCAGACTGAATCTGGAGAATCCTGGGCAGCGTTTCAGGGTCCAGAGAGCGAGTGAACTCCGTTAGTGTCATCGCCATCCTCGATACCTTTTAAAAACCTCTCCCAGCGCTGACTTCTACAGTATTAAGTTGTCCATTGAAAGATTTAATAATAAAAATTATAATAAAAAAAAAGGAAGCCAAGGGGTCAAAAAGGCCAGAGCGATGGCAAAAGAGTGACCTTTGACCCCTTTTTGGCCAGGGTAAAGCTCTGAGATGTCGAGAGAGAACAATAGAGTTTGAAAGATAGCTCTCGGAGGAGAACAGGAAGTGAAGGATGTCGACCTCAAAGGAAAGCGACACTCTGCAGAAATGCTGCAATGAAACCACACGCGAGCATTATTCACCCGCTCTCTACTTCAGAGGAAAAGTTCTGATGGAAGGACGCTGAGGGGCAAAAACTCTGGGGGTGTTAAAGATTTCCTTCTTTAAGGAACAAGTGTTTTAAAAAAATTTTTTTGAAGGTGATATAACTAGCTAAAACTGACACAAAGAAGAATTAAATTTTAATTTGATTCAGGTTTATTTCATCTGTTTCGTATTTCAAGCTTAATTGAGGACAAAAAGGGAGTGCAAACTTTTGTCCTGACATTTCGCTTAATACACTCTTAATATTTCAATAATGCAAATAGTACAATATTTTCTCCTTTTTGATTTTTCAAGTAAATAATCAATAATGTAATAAATAAAAATCACTTTAGAATTATAGTCAGTATGGTTATAAGAAGTAGTAAAAAAAAAATATATATATATATATATATATATATATCATAATGGAAAAGCTGTAGCAATAATATTACAGTGCATGTAAAAAAAAAGAAAATGGTAGAAAATTATTTTATTTCTTAATTTAATTTAAAAAGCGAAACTCGTTTATTCTAGTTTCATTACATGCAAAGTGAAATCTTTCAAGCCTGTTTTGTTTTCGGTTTGATGATTATGGCTCACAGCTCATGAAAATCAAAATCTCTAAATACTAGAATATTTCATTTTTCAGTTTGAGCAAATTACTATTCATACAGTATAAATACAGTGTACCTAGTTCAGTACATACAACTACAGTCATGGGGAAGACTGCTGACTTGACATTTGTCCAGAAGATGATCGACACTAGGATTGTAAGCCACAGATTGTGATCACAAAAAGAGCCTGCGGGAAACCTGACTGGAAGGAAAAGTTTGGTAGGAAATGATACACAAGAAACAGAGATGACCGCGGATTTTCAAACAAAGCCGATTCAGGACCTTGGTAGTGAGGCTGAAGTCAGTGCTTCAAGTGCCACCACACACAGACCTACAACTGTCGCATTCATAGTATCAAGCCACTCCTGAAAGAGAGACAACAGAAGTGTGTCTGGGCTGGGCAAACTTCTGGGCTAAGCAAAATCTTGCTTTTCAATTGGAAATCAAGGTCCCAGAGTCTGGAGGAAGAGGGAAGAGGCACAGAATCCAAGTTGTTGATGATTTGGGATGCCATGTCATCTGCTGGTGTTGGCCCACTGTGTTTTATCAGGTCCAAAATCAATACAGCATCTACCAGAAAATTTTAGAGCACTTCATGCTGACCAGGTTTATGGATATCCTGACACTGCCAAAACTACCACTAACTGCTTTTCTGACCCTGATATTACTGTGCTTGATTGGGCAAACACCTCACCCAACCTGAACCCCTTGGAGAATATCCTATTGTCAAAAGGACGACGAGAAACATCCAACCCAACAATACAGATGAGCTGAAGGCTGCTATCAAAGAAACCTGGTCCCCCTTCCTGCCGCATCGATGCAGTGCTAAAGGAGACCTGGTCCAAGTATTGAGAGCATAAATTAACATAGCGATTTAGAATTTCTTTAAGGTTTGATTTATCTGATAAAATATTCTAAGATCTTGAGATTTAGACTTTTGTTGAGCTTTAATCTATAAAAACGATTTAATGGGTAAGTAATCTAGAATATGAGTTTCATTTTCGATTTGATAATTTTTTTTCATGGATGAACTATATATATATATATATATACACACACACACACACTACCGTTCAAAAGTTTGGGGTCACTTGCAAATTTCTTTGTTTTTGTTTAGTGATTTATTTT
>JAQQZS010000012.1:36904962-36919754 GCA_030068045.1 Platyallabes tihoni | reverse complement strand
GGCTCAATAATATTTAGATCTGGTGACTGTGCAGGCCATGGGAGATGTTCAACTTCACTTTCATGTTCATTAAACCAGAATGGTTCGGTAGTCCTTTTTCTGCATTTATGGGGAGGGGCAGGAGCTCATTTGCTCATTTAAAGCCATCGACAGTGGACTGCCAGGATGTATGATTTGAGAGGTGTTTCAGCTAGAACATAGACACACTTTGGAGACCTCTGGGGCTTCTTGAATATAGTATATAATATTATAATATGACACCTTTAGTGTATAAGTGCAGCTACAGAAGACAACAGGTAATAAATCGTGAGCAGACCCCACAGCGTACGCACCTTGAGTGGCGATGTAGTGACTCGGACGCTGGTAGCCCTGTGAAACAAAAAAAAACACACACAGCGGGAGCTTGAGGAAACGGATTTAAAACCTCAGCTGTCCACACAAGCAGCAGTCAGCACATCAGCAGCACTCTGCATCAATTAGTCCGGCTTTTTTCTTTTTAACCTCGTCTAATAGGGATTATACGATTCTGAAACTCTAAGTGGTTTCTCCAGTTCAGTTCAGCGCGGCAGGTCGTTACTGTCGCACATTCATCACTTAATTACACTCTTAAAAAAAAAAACAAAAAAACCCAATAAAGGGAAGACGACAAATCGCTGTTTTATAGTTACATTATTGTAGAGTTGTCGACTCTCATTCAGCTCGCACTAGGTCTGCGTTATACGGATAATTATTTACTGCGGTTTTTAGAAATCCAGGATGCGGCACAGTAAACAAGTGCCCAAGCATTGATCAGCAACATTTCAGTCTCCTTAATACAAAGTTTAATTTGTTTAGAATGGGAATTTTAGTAGTACATTAAATTGTCAACTTGTAGTTGTGTCAAAAAACACACTTTTGCTAGTAAGTGTTAACAATAGTTAAAAGGGTTGACTAGAACAAGTTCATATGCTATGATTTTGAGAAATTGCGTACAATTAGCTAGGTTTTGGCAGAGCTGATCGTCAAACACGTGCTAATAGATTGTGTAAAGTCGTAGCTAGCTATAATGTTACAGCTACAAATTGCAATATTTACTTTACAGTATATATATAAACTTTAGGGGGAAAATTATCAAAAGTCTACATTCTAGACGTTTGTGTACCTTACAAAACACTTTCTAGGTAAACTTCGACCTGAATTTGTATTTGGTTCAGACAATAATTCAAATTCAACAATGGTTCAGGCGACCAATCAAAATCCAGACAAGTAAGTTGTTAGGTTAGAGGTGGGGGTGGGTAACAAATATATATATATATATATATAAACAAAACTATTACTAAATAAAGACTGTCCCGAGTACAGCTAGCTAATTAAAGGTTTCCTAATATTATTGTTATTATTCTAACCTTAAATATATGAAATACCATACCGTAGCCTTATCATTGTTATGTAGTTTCAAATTGTTCATTATTAATATCTTTTACAGTGCTGATTTAGGATTTATTTTTTATTTCTAACTAGAAACCAGTTTTAAACCATTGCTATTTAAATATTTGCAATATTAGACGTACAATACACTCTTTAACAATGTTAATTAATCTAGATTAATGACAATCTATTAAACGTCTAAATCTAGCTTGTCAATTTCGTTACAATTTCGTATACAAGTGTTTAAATAGTGAGATTATTTCCAGTATGCAGCGAACGTTATCTTACCATCACCTAGCTACAGATATTGAAATGTTTTTAATCTTCCTATTTATTACAACATTTTAATATTAATGCCCTAGTGAACATCATATTATTATGACAATCTTGCTATCGGGATGCTAACATGCTAGCCACCGCGGTATCCAGCGCATTAACCTGAGCACCAGCTAGTTTAGCGTCGTCCATAATCGACTCGCACCTCTCCAAATCAACAGCGAAACAGGAACAGCAACAAAAAACGTAACCAAGGCAGATGAGTGTGAAATGAGGGCATTATGAAGAAAACGATGGAACACAGAGTGTGTGTGTGCTGTAGAGAGGGGAAAAGGCCATGCAGTCACCATGCAGATGGTTTAAAAGCATTAAAGGGGGCAAAGGGGGGGTGTTACGGCTGTATTTGTGTAAGTGTGTGTGTGTAAGTGTGTGTGTGTGTGTGTGTCCTACAGGAAATGAAAAATTACTTACATCCCTGTACAGCCAAATCTAGGGCCCAAAATCAAGAGCGTAAGAGTGAGAGAGAGCACAACAGATGAGTCAGTGAGTCTCTAGCAGCACCTCCACCGAAGGCAAGAGAAAGAAAACCGTAAGAATAGTGTATAAATCTGGAGAAGGAACGCATGCTGACATACGAGAGAGGGAGAGCTGTTTCTCACACCTTCGCCAAGGGAGGAGGAGGAAGAGGAGGAGGAGGGACACACAGCGCCACTTACGTCTATGTAGTTGGCGTTGATGTAGTCGGACGAGGGGTCGTCTTCCACCGGCTGCAGGATCACCCGAGAATGATCGTCTGGAAACACGGTCACCATACGAACACGCCGCATTAATAGGAACCCACAGCAACACATCTGCTTCATTTTGCTCTAAAACTTTAACTGCATCTTTTTTTATATGAGGTGCGTTCGAGTCAAAGCGGGACTTTTGATTGCACATTATAGCAGTACACGGTCCTGAGAGTAAACTGTGTCTATATAATCGCCTGCTACACTAATGCACTTATGCCAGTGTTTCACTAGTGCTTGGACACCATCAAGGTAGAAAGTTTTCTCAGTTCGCCCAAGCTTCATGTCTGGAATTCTGGCCTCCCAGGAACTCCTTTAATGACTTTGCTAAACATGTGGGAATGTCTTGGAGCGAGGTCAGGATGTGGCGATAACGCCCAGCCGAGTTCCTGTAACGTGCAAGTGGTGTTGGTGAACGAGTGTGTTTACTGTTTGTCTCTTCTCTCGCTTCTCACACTCGCTGAATGCTCACGGGAACGACTGCAGCGAGCTCCTCGGCCGGGATCATCATTCACGGACGTACGGTCTTTTTAAAAACGTTTACACTGTGGCATCTATGATTAAGTCTTCTGTCAATCGCTTTTACACCTTCATTCAAATTTCATCACAAGTCCCAGTTTGACTCGCTAGATTATCATAAGAAACGTTTTGAACTCAACTTTTTCATATTTTATTTATTTATTTATAAACACTTAATTATATGTGACAAATAAATGAGTAAACAAAATCCAACAATTAAAAAGGAAATACTGCTGACATAACCTCCATTCCAAAATCATTCCATCATTAACCAAATTAGACCAAATAGAAATGAATAATAAGCAGCAGTTTTTGTATATTCTCCTATCAGAAACTCACATGCGATGATGTTGCCGTAGCGATTCTTGGTTCGGTTCTGCTCTTTCTTGGCCACATCCCACGAAGCCGACTGACCCTCAAAAAAACTCTGAAGGAAAAAACAAAAAGAGAGAGAGATGAGATTACGCATGATATCTAGATCTAAATGATAATCCAGTTAGTGACTTCAAAGTTCTGCCCTCAGTTTCTGATATCGACTTAATAATCGATAACGTCAGCAGGAAGTACAAGCTTCCCTGAAGACGTGTCTCTTTTGGATGGAAACTGGACTGATGTAAATCTGAGGTCCAAATGTGCTCTTGTGGCAAATAAGGCGATGCTATAGAACAACATGCCGTGCTGTTATGCTCCATAAGATGATGTGCAGGTAACTGATAGCGACTTAATTAATAGCTTAATTGATAGCTTTATAATTAATAGCTAAGTATGATCCCTTGTTCCACACACCAAGTAGTGACCCTTGATCAGGGTTTATAGAGCGATTTGGGATTCAGCCTTGTGTTAGAAGATAGTCAGCTTTGTATCTTGAGAAACAATGGGGACGTTTGACAAAGTGTTGTTTAAGATGCCATTAATGTTAATTATATGTTTTTTCTGGTTTTGATTTGTGGCACTGGTATCCGGGTACGCAACGTCCCTTCCGGCTATACAGAAGAGGGCGGGACCATGTGGTGGGAGGGCATTGTGACATCACAAGTAAATGTCTATAGCACACCCGGATATAATGGACTACCCTACCTGCCTCTTGATATATCAGGTCCAGGATTTAAAAGTGTTGCATGAATGGTTTAAAAATGACAAGACTGTACAGATGTTAGTTATCAAATTTGTGATTTTTGTGAAGAATATATATATATATATATATATATATATATTTTTTTTTACTCTGGACAAAATTTTACAGACATGTAAATGGAAACACGGGGAAAGGTTTTAAACGGGGAGTTGTAGAGAATCAGGTGGTGTGTGTTGTCTTTTGCATGCGGTTTCACAGACGGGGTGGAGGTGACCTCAAAAGGTCCTGAAATGCATCATCACTCTGCTAAAAACAGAACTAAAGTCCTAGTCATAATACACAACTGTTAATGATGCCACTATTTAAATACGTTTCCCTCATGTTTTAGACCAAACCTCGTTCCGTTTCGGATTTCTTGGAATGCAATTTCTTTTATGGATAATAAGCAAAATTAACACAATGACACAAATTTATAGACAGAACGTCAGTTTACATTCCGTATTCATTCATTCATTCTTCATTTACTACCTGAAATCTGTGTATTTATGAAATGATGTTCGGTTTTTGTACATCAGTGTGCGGCGGCAGTTAGCACTCGTACCAGAAGTGCTTACCGCTAACTAACAGGAAATGCTCGCTGTGGTTGCCAAGTCTGGCCGCATTAATAACAGCATTAACTCAACAGGAAGTCACGTGTCACTTAATGCCTTTATGTTCTTATACAGCAGTCTACAAAAACTATTTGTATACACACCTATTAGGTTTATTATATACCTCAAGTGTATATTTTCCATCTGTTTATTAATTTTGAGGATACAATAGTAATATACAGTATTGTGTTTATGTGAAGTACAGTATAGTGAATAGTGGTTATACGGCTGGAGTGCGAGTTTGCTGTAGTAATACATTTATTATTTTTACTTTTAGGTTCCTGAAAATCCCCGGTCCCCACTAGGAAAGTGAACTGCGATTGATAGTATGCGCGCGTGTGTGTGTGTGTGAGTATATTAAAATATGAATTTTTGCTGTATTCATACAATAATGTGACTCAGGTTCCTAAAAATCCCGGTCCCCACTTTGAAAGTGTGTGCGTGTGTGTGTGTACAATCTCACCTCATACTCCTCTTTAAAGCCGTAGCTGTCGGAGGTCTTCATCAGGTTGATGTGCTGCAGTAAATCCGCCACTCGGATCGCTGGGTGAAGCTGTCCTGTCTGATACGGGGATTCGGTTCCTTCACAGTGGAAACGAGGAACGTCCAACAACCTGCTGTTCTCTGCTGCTGCATGGTTCTCATCTACACACACACACACACACACACACACACACACACACACACACATTACACATCAGTTTAAAGTCAATAGTCCAAAAAAAATAAAAATAAACACATTAAATCTAAGGTTCAGTATAAAGGTTTTTTTAAAGGACAAACATGAAAGCGATAAAAAAAATAATAATAATAAATAAAAAAAACTTTGTACATTTTTAAAAAATTATTTAAAACAGCAATAAAAACAACATGAAAATGTAGCATGATAAAATGTAGGGCCTCAGATCACAAATACACACACACACACACACACACACACACACACACATACAAAAAATAGCAGGTTTTAGTTAAAACCTAAATGTTAACTATTTATAAATATAAATCTTTTTTTTTCTTTAATATTTTAACTATTTTAATAACCTGTTCTAGGTTATTTGTTTAGTGTATATTATATTAAAAGTGAGTTAGAGGGAAAGAGAAAGAGAGAGAGAGAGAGAGCGAGAGAGAGAGAGAGAGCCTTGGGTCCATTTTATTTATTCATTCAGGTGCCATTCCATTAACATTCTTTCTTCATAAAAGGAGATGTTAAAAAAGCAGAAACAAAGACTTCTTCTGTGTGTGTGTGTGTGTGTGTGTGTGTGTGTGTGTGTGTGTGTGTGTTGGTTTGTG
The DNA here is from genome assembly GCA_030068045.1 of Platyallabes tihoni. NCBI lineage: Eukaryota > Metazoa > Chordata > Actinopteri > Siluriformes > Clariidae > Platyallabes > Platyallabes tihoni. The sequence continues at coordinate 36,913,749 of JAQQZS010000012.1, read as the reverse complement.
TGTATGCACTCACCAGTAATAGGCACTATCCCGTCAGCATGTGAAAGAAAGTTTCGTTTTAGAGCAGGTCCTCATAAAAACTCAAATATTTATTGTTATTATTTTCAAGCAAATGGGACCAAATGCACAACATGAGAGATGATCGCTAACAAACAGACACACACACACACACACACACACACACAAGACCCCAAACACACATTTAAATCTTCTGTATGTTACGTATCCTGCTGAGTGCTATGACGAATTCTGCGCCATTCTTAATCAGACACACAAACATTGGGCATGCAGGTTTGCCTACATCTTCATGTGGCCCTTCATTTTTCTTTTTCTTTAAAAATAGATGAGATGTGTGTATGTGTGTGTGCGTGTGTGTGCATGTGCGTGCGTGTGTAGCCAGATAAGCAGAATGAAGATATAATGCAAAATGTGTTTTGTGGGGACCTGTTCACACACCTGCATTGTGGGGACCAGAGGAACAATTTTTTTGTTTCTTGTAAAATAGAAAAAAAGTTGGTTTTCTGTGGGTGTTTGTGTGGGTGTGTGTATGAGAGAGAGAGAGAGAGAGAGAGAGCGAGAGAATGAAAAAGTCCTTATAAGTAATTCTGTCATGTTGTTGTGCTTTGTGACAATTGGTCTCCAGAGCTACAGCACATCCTGTGTGTGTGTGTGTGTGTGTGTGTGTGTGTGTGTGTGTGTGTGTGTGTGTGTCCGTCCGTACATGTCCTGTCATGTTCAGTGTGTGTGCTCTGATCTGATTGTTTTAACCCAACTGGGCTGGTGTGGAACTGCGTGGACTTGCTAACTGTCACTTTAGTTTTGTTTTGTTAAAGTGCAGAGTGTCTCTGACGATGAGATGGGATTTGTGTGTGTGTGTGTGTGTCTAAGATGACATTTGTCTAATGCTTCAAAACACTGTACGGTCTACTTGTGTACCGTGTGTGTGTGTGTGTGTGTGTGTGTGTGTGTGTGTGTGTGGCAGTCAGAAAGAGTTTATGTCTTTGGCAAGTTCTAAATTAAAACTGTTAATCTTGAGTTTAAAAAAAAAAAAAAAAAAACACCAATTCACGGACACACACCCACATGCGCGCGCACACACACGCGCGCACCCCTCTTGGGGACATCATGGAAACAGATTTCAGGTCCCCAGACTTTGTATCTGATTAATAAGTACCCAATGTTGTGCATATTGCGTAATGAGGACCTGTTCTCTCTCTCTCTCTCTCACACACACACACACACACACACACACATACATACATACACACGCCCCACCAAGGACCACATGTCCACAGAAAATGTCCTATTAAATTGTGTCCCTTTTTTAGCATCTAACGAAAAGTAACAATAATAATAAGAATTTAACTTATTATAGGTCTTATCATTAAAAAAAAAAGGAAATAATTAAAAAGCAATAAAAATAATCCTGAGTTAAACTTTGAAAGACAAACGGTGTTACATTAAGAAAATAAAAGTTATTTTTAAAATCGCCAAGTGTATAAAGCTACACTACATGATACTATTAATTGTTAAATCATTACTAGGAAATCATGAATATTTGATTAAAAAAATTGTAAAAAAATCATTGTTCTTGGTATTTTAACTTTGACGTCCAGTTACTAGCTAAACTGTTATGTTCGGAACCTGATCAGTTCAGAGCCCTGTCAGTCAAATCAGCAGCATCCCTGACATCCTGACGGTTATATCATAATCTTAATCATTTAGTCACACAAAAACACTCTGTGGACACAGTGGTTATGACCGATAAGCAAAACACCAAGGTATGATGGGAAATGCAGTGCAGGAAGAGTATCAGCGGTGTCCAACTCTCTGTACTAACTTCAATAGACAGTGTTTCACATCACTTGTGTAAAATGAACCTATGAGCTTAATTAGAACAGCTGTCGTGTAACAGTGAGTTGAAATGAATTAGTTGCAAGTGATGTGGTTTTGTTGAAGACCGCTGATGCATGGGAGGAACATAAACTAAAATAAGATGGAATAAAAATTATGACTAATAAAAACCTCACCAAGCACAGCTGTGGGCACAAGTGGGTCGTTGGGCACTGCAATAATAATAATAATAATAATAATAATAATAATAATAATGCATATATATTTATCTTGTTTAGTGCTTTTGCTAAATGAAAAAGACAAAATACGGGACAAAAGAAATCTCTAATATATCATATCAATATACTGAACTATGGTAATTAAACTAGCAACACTGAAAAACACAATAAGCTTTGGTAATATAAAGAAAAATATACATTACTGACTTCCTTAAACTGTTTTATTTTAATGTTAAAACAAACTAAACCGAGATTATAAATATATTATGAAGTTAAAATATAGTTTTTTTTATACAAGGGTTTAGCCCTTATTAAATCATAAATAAACCTTCAGAAATAAATTCATAAACTATTCAACTAATTAATATAAAATGTTTATACTTGAAGCATAAAAGCCTTCAGGTACAATCACAAGTTTAAAAGATCAAAAATTCTTTAAAAGTTCTTGAAATAAGCATATTTTTTTTTTCCTTTTTTTTCCTTTTTAATTCTTTGCAAGCCAAAAGATTCTGAAGAACTAAAACCAAAACAACCTTGAAACCCTGAAAACTCCTCGGCTAGTTTTGAAATGACGCTAAATCCTGAACTTGGCTACAAGATTCTTGATAAGTGTTGCAAGCTCTTGCAAACCTGCAACCTCTCCCATCATCACATTCGCTCTGAAACTTGGTACCAAATAGAATTTTCTTCAGCAACCATTAATAACTGCATTCAGATTTATTAGTGTTAAGCTATTTTTCCCCCTTATTAAGAATACCGAAAGAATAAAACCAAGACATAAGTTTTTATTTCATTTTTAAGGTCACTGGCGGTCGTATAAGCATTTCACTGCATTTCGTACTGTGTATGACTGTGTATGTGACAAATAAAATTAGAATTTTGAATTTGAATTTGACAAACCACAACAAAGAAATAAATTGAAGAAAGTTTTATAGTGTGGAAGATAAAAAAAAATTTCACACCTACGTGGACTTCCCGGTAGGTTTGTGTGTGTGTGTGGGTGTGCGTGGGGTTTGGGTTTTGAATAATTTGATGAGAAATCTATTTATTACTGAAGGAAAAAAATTAAAAACTGGCTTTCAAATTAATTAAATCAAAGAAATTCAAATAGGAAACAAAATAAATCATTACTTTTTAAGTAGTTCAGTTGTATTTTGGGGTTTTTTTGTACTTTATATACACTGTACATTTGTAGCTACTGAATATATAGTGGCAAAATAAATAAAGTATATAGAAAAGTTAAAACGTTTGTTTTTATGTTACTGGAGTAAAAATTTATGGCTAAAATTAAAAAAAAAAAAAATGCTATTTCACATAACAATGTAACTCTAACGTCTCCACATATGAACACTGAATTATACTCAGGTTCTTGTTCAGATCCTTAATTTTTAAATAATTAAACAATAAATAAGTTAAATATCAGTACAAATGTTTGGCTTCACTTGGCCTACAGGATATTTAAGAAAGAAATGTCAAATAATTGTATAATTTTTGTTTAAAACAATTATTGGAAGATTTTTTTTTTTTTTTTTTAGCAGATGAACTCAAAATACATAAGTAAAAAAATGCATCATAAATCAATTTCAAAACTGCAACTGAGTCACACAACCGGAGCAGGACTCTAACGCCCCATGCCGAGGCCGTTCCCCGGGTAACGCTCCGTATATATTTAGAAGGTCGAATCTGCACTTACATCGGTTGTTGAAGCTGTGCGAGTCCATGAAGGTGACGGTCACGGGTTCCTCGGTGTGAAGCGTGTTCTGCTCGGCGTAACTCCGGTCCATGGCATTCACCATGTGGGTCATCTCCTGCCTCGCGTTTCCCGCCGCGTCCTTGCGCTTCTTCGCCAGTTTCCTGACAAAACGACCGCTTTATTAATCAATTTACTATTTTATTATTATTATTTCTAAAAAACAGCCAGCCTGATACCGAAACATCAGGATCCACCAGCAAGACACAGGAGAGAGAGGAATGAACAGAAGGAGACAGCTTTAGGTCTGAAGGAAACACTCAGGAAAGCCCAGCAGAAGATCACTGTATGAGCATGCTGAAGGTTTCGCTGCTAAACTCTTACCAGTGTTTCATCAAACTAGGACTACAACCAGAGCTAAATGTTTAAATGTGTTTACACTGGACGAAATGATACGATTCATATTTGGATAAATTTCGCCACGGTCACTTTTCTGATGGCATCATCAGTACTTCATTCAGTGTTTAACGAGGTCCATGGTGGGTTTCATTTCCCTTCTACTTGTTGCACTTAACAAAGTGAACAACTGCGTTTAGTAAACTTTTGAGGATTCATGTACAGGCGCTTCTCAAAAATTTTTAATATCATTCAAGTTGATTAATTTCAGTAATTCAATTAAAAAAGTGAAATTCATATATAGACTCATTACACACAGACTGATTTGGTTCAAGTCTTTATTTCCTTTAATTTTTATGATTATGGCTTACAGCTAATGAAACCCCAAACTTCACTATATATATATATATATAAAACATTTTTACATTATAAAACATTTTTAACCACAGAAATGTTGGACTACTGAACAGTATGAACAGCACTCAGTATTGGGTCGGGGCTCACTTTGCATGAATTACTGCAGCAATGCGGCGTGGCATGAAGGTGATCAGTCTGTGTCTCTGCTGAGATGTTACTGTATGGAAGCCCAGGTTGCTCTGATAGCGGCCTTCAGCTGTTCTGCGTTTGTCTGGTCTGGTGTCTCACATCTTCCTTATCATGGCACCCCATAGATTCCATGGTACTTCCACCAGGTATTAGTACTCTTGGCAGTGTGCTCTAAAACCTCCTGGTAGACGGCTGCACTGACCTTGGACCTGATAAAACACTGTGGACCAACATCAGCAGATGATATGGCTCCCCAAACCACCACTGACTGTCCAAAGTTTATACTGGACCTCAAGCAAACTGGGGTCCCAGAGTCTCCTCTCTTCCTCCAGACTCTGGGACCTTGATTTCCAAAATGAAATGCAAAATGTACTTTCATCTGAAAAGAGCACTTTGCAACAGTCCAATCATTTTCTGAGCAACAGTCCAATCCTTTTCGTTCTAAGCCCAGGTAGGACACCTCTGACGTTGTCTCTGGTTCAAGAGTGGCTAGACACACGGAATGCAATAGTTGTAGCCCAGGTCCTGGATATGTCTGAGTGGTGGCTCTTGAAGCACTGACTCCAGCTGCTGTTCACTCCTTGTGAATCAGGAAACCTTTGCAGGTGTTTTGAGTTAATTATTTGATTGTGACGCCGTGAGTCTCCAATATTGAACTTTTTTCCACAACATTAAAATTTTCTGAGATACTGAATTTGGGGTTTTTATTAGCTGTAAGTCATAATCATCAAAAATTAAAAGAAATAAACACTTGAACTATATCAGACTGTGTGTAAAATCGTATTCAAATTGTATTAGTCAGATACACAGTCATACACAGTATGATATGAAGTGAAATGCTTGTAATGAATCGATGTAATATATCGGTTTCATTTGTTGAATTGAATTACAGAAATAAATCAACTTTTTCGTTTTTTTTTTTTTTTGCTTTTGTGCTCTGCTCATAAACTCAGACACAACAGTATAGAAACAAACATAACTAAATAAAACAAACCAACATATACGGTATATACTGTACGTACACCGCTGAGTGATGAACGATGAGTGATAACCCGGCACACACGTACACACACATGCACACGCAACACCAACAAAAATAAGAAAGAATGAAAGAGAGAGAGAAAACAAAAAGAAATGAATAAAAAAAGACAGACACAAATGCAGCATTCTTTTTTCAACTAACACAGCGCTCGGGTCATGGAGAGCACGGAGCATGTCGCTGGAGCTGGGAAACATGGCAGCGTGATCGTTGTGATTGTGATCGCTTGGTCGAAAAGCGGGAAGTCACTTGAAAAAAGGATACTGCATCTTTAAAACACTAACAGAACTAACCGAGGAGAGACAAAGACCAACAAGCCCTGGACCCGGCTTTAAGCAGCACCCTTGGGTTTCTTTTTACTTACAGGTAATATGAGTAAGAATAGTAGGTCCTCCTGGCGAGCGAGTGAGAAAAAACAGCAAACAGCACAAACAGAATGAAGAAAATAGAGAATACGGGTCAATGCAAACACTCTTTCCAACAGAAGCAGCAAATTGTGCCTGGGTTTATTAAAAAGAAATAATAATAATAATAATTTAAAAAATCGTTTTGATCTCATTTAACAAACGCAGTATTAGTTAACAATTTGCATGCAACTTGAAAAAAAAATAACATTATATATATATATATATATATATATATTTATTTATTTTTTTATTTTTTTTAAGTAAAATAAAAACATCTTAGCATGCAAAGTTGATTTAATTCTTTAATATTTATTTATTTATTTTATTTTTGATAAATTAATTAATTTATTTTACTATTTTGGACACTATCTCAAAGTAAAATTTTCTTTTTCTTTAATTAAACAAACTACTACTAATATATAATACGATATATCAAAAATATTGCGATACATGTCCATGAAAATATATGTTTTTGTGATATCTTTTTTGTTTTTTTTTCCCCCATTGTAAGTAGTTACGATAATGTTACAATTTTGCACTTTAAAATAAAAAAATTGTCATTTTAATTTTAAGTATTTGTATTTTTACACAATTCTAAGCATTAAAATATAGATATGATGTAATTTTATAATAGAAAAATTAGAACCAACTTTAGAAAAAAACAAAGATAATTATTTTTGTTTACTATTTTAACCATTACAAATCCGTTTAGGAATGTATAGAAATGGTTAGCTACAATTTAAATCTATTACATCATGAAATATCTTTGAATATTGTTATGTGAGATTTCTCTCATATTGCGCCGCCCTACAGTCAGTCCCGCAGTATGACACGCCATTAAAAAGTGGCACAAGTTTCTGATTACGTCTGTCCGATTCATCAGTCTTTAATCCAGGAATAAAAACCCACAGCTATTCACAATTATAAAAAAAAAAAAAAAAAAACAGTTTCGCAAACAAAACAAACAAAAACAAGCATGGTCGTAACCACCATTTTAAAGATGCAGTATCTCTTAAAGGCCAAACTTAAAGACATCAGACATCGCATCTGCATGGACCCGCAGAAAATCAGCGGGTTTCAGTCCAAACTAATTCCCGACGTTCCGAAAGAGAAAGAAGATTCATGATTGCAGAATGGAGGGAAAAAAAGAAAGAAAGAAAAAAAAAAAACATGGGTGTATACAAGAACCCCTCTGTACTTCAGGAGCAGAGGATTCGGCGCACACGTTGCTGTCACTGTGTGTACGAGTGTGTACACCAGGGGGCAGTGTGGTTGCAGAAAATAAAAAGCAAACTTTACAGGACAAAAAGGTGAAAAATGTGTCATGGAGTTAAAAAATGGATAGAACATGACATGGCTTTGTTTCAATTAAACACATCATATTTATCTTCACTCGTTTGTATCGAGAAGCACCAATGGCTTCATTTAACCCCTGCGACAATCTGAGAACGCTTCCGAATCTCTGGCTGTAATACAAGAGGGGCGTTCGAGTCAAAGCGGGATTGTACAGAATAACAGAAGAGTGAACACTTCCTTTATTTCTCTATATAATCTCTTGCTACACTAATGTACGGTACTTATCCCGGCATTTCAATAGTGCTTGGACCCCCTCAAGATAGAAAGTTTTCCCAGTACGCCAGAGCCGTGATCTGAAACGCCGGCCTCCCAGGAACTCCTTAATGTGGGAATGTCTTGGGGCGAGGTCGGGACTGTACGGGGGACGTGGCGATAACTCCCAGCCCAGGTCCTGTTATGTCTGAGTGTGTGTACAGTTCACACAGACAGTCTCCTTCACAAGTCGGCCATGTTGAGTTTCAGTGATCAGGCGTTCCATTAGCTGAACTTTCTCAGGAGTGTGGTGAGCTCCAAGCCTCCTCGGCCGGGATCGTCATTCACAGACATACAGCGTTCTTTAAAACCTTCAAATCAGCTTCTGCGGCTAAGAGTCTCTGTGATTAAAGTCTTCTGTAAATATCAATCACCTGATTTTACATCTTCACTCACCAGAAATGATCCTGGTAATAAGTCCCGGTTTGACTCGAACACCCCTGATTTGGAGTTATATCGGCACCGGGTGTTAGCTTGGCCGGCGCTCTTCGTAAAAACAATGTTGTCTGTTATCACTGGAATGTTTTATTGTCCCACGATGAGGATCTGGTTCAGGAACCGGCTGAACGTTCGGGAACGTGTGTGAACGCGTGACACTTACGAGGTCCAGCATGGTTTAATACCCGCGCGCCTGGCCGTTACCGATGAGCGTCGCGGTGCGTCACTGACTGTTTGTTCGATTCGAACGATCCGAGCTGTGTTTATTTTTATGAAAGGTCTCTCTGCGTGAAAATTCACTAAGCGAGCATTGAGTCTGGATCTGGTCCAGGACGGCTTCACGCCAGCGGCACCGAACCGCCGCGAGCTGAGCCAAGATACACACTCGTCATCAGCGGCACCGCTGACACACACACACACACACACACACACACACAAACACACACAGATATGATAATGGTATAAATTCTCATTTACTCAACCCCAGAAATGCACTTTTACAGAGAGATGGACGAAAGACCGTGTGTGTGTGTGTGTGTGTGTGTGTGTGTGTGTGTGTGTGTGTGTGAGTGAGAGAGAGACAGAAATTTA
>JAQQZS010000012.1:36845530-36855718 GCA_030068045.1 Platyallabes tihoni | reverse complement strand
GACGGCTGTGGTGTTTGGAGGACGGCTGTGGTGTTTGGAGGACGGCTGTGGTGTTTGGAGGACGGCTGTGGTGTTTGGAGGACGGCTGTGGTGTTTGATGGACGGCTGTGGTGTTTGATGGACGGCTGAGATCTTTTCCGGACGGCTGCTTGTCAGTGAATAGAGATGTTTAATAATAGGGCATAGTATTTTCTTTTTGCTTGTTAGTGTTTGGTGGTAGGTTGGTGTTTTGTCCAGCACTGGCTCGGTGACTATAAGTGTGGAGATTTGAAATACACCACCGCGAAATGTATGAGTTTAATAGAGAATTCTGTTTATAAGTTGGACAATTTAAACTGATTTGGTTGTTCGTAGTGAACACACGTGTGTGGTGGTAGTGTCGACAGCGTGTGTGTTTCGTGATTAAAACACACTTCGGATGTCGCGGAATAAAGAATGGGTTATTAGGGTGTGATGTTTGATGGACAGTTGCTGAATTTCATGTTTTAAATAAGTTTTGTTTAGTGTTTTATACCATCTGGATTATTTAATGAGAAAAACAGACAGACGTTAAAGAACGATTAGTATTCGTTATAATGAACGTGATCAGGGCTAAGAGAGAAGACCAAGACAAAGAGAAAGAGAAGTGTGTGTGTGTGTGTGTGTGTGTGTGTGTGAGAGAGAGAGAGAGAGATGTAATTGACCCTGAGTAGTGTTTTGAGTACATGATTGACTTTAAGTGTGTGTGAGTGTGTCTGTGTGAGCAGCTCTCTGAGATTGTGAAGAGCTTGACAGCCGTGTGGCATTTCCAATGCAAATAATCTAATTGCATAAATTGTCTGATTACACACACACAGGCTTGACACATCCTACATTATTTCAGAACCCAGGACAGACTAGAAGAACAGGTGGACACACACACACACACACACACACACACATTCTCACCTCTGACAAATACACAGTGCTGCAGCACGTCATGCTGACTTGGCGGAGACTGAGGTGTTAGAAGACGTGGTGTTAAAGTGGTTACTTTGGTAACCGTCATCAATCCGATCGACACCGACTGACCGACTGGATCTCCGGTGTTTCTCCGGCTGGTTCGCTCGGGTGTTGGTGTTTGTTGTGTGTTGGACGTGCGGTAAATCCGTGTTGAACCTACCTGGTACTCGTTGGGCCAGAAGGTGCTGACGGCGAGCTCTGCCCTCCTCCAGGTGTTCCCGGTGTGTGTGCTGATGTTCCAGATGGGATTAGCCACCGGTCCCTTGTTCACCTTGACCAGGACGTTCAGCGTGCCGGGACTGGAGCCGTCGGTGCCGTACAGCAGGTAGTTGAAGTCGATGCAGTGTGTGTCGTTCTCCTTCATCACGGGGAGCTGGAGACGAGCCCTCTCGCCCGGGTCATGCTGAGACGAGTCCACCATCATGAACGAACCTGCAGCACAGACGGACAGACGGACAGACAGACACTTCCTGTTAGCGTATGAACACACAACAAGTATAACTTACCCCCAAACGTTTCCAAAATGTACATTCTTGTCATGTTCTGGAGCTTTTTTTTTTGTTTTTTTTTGTTTTTTTTTTTAGCATCACTGTTATTATAAATATTAATTCTCATGATAAACAACAAAGTAAAGAACTGAGGAAAAATCTGCTAAAAAGAAACTGATTCATAAAGAGAGAGAGAGAGAGAGAGAGAGAGAGAGCGAGAAAGAGAGAGAGAGAGAGCTCAAAGGCACACGGTTTTACATCAGTTTTTAACGTATTTAAAGGAAAGTTAATTAACATGAATAAAATGATTTATGTTAAATGTTCTGTATAAAATGTAGGTTATATTATGTACTGAGTACTTTACTGTGTAGTATTAATATACAGACAGACAGACAGACAGACAGGAAGACAAACAGCATGTAGACAGACAGGCAGGCAAACAGGAAGAGAAGCAGACAGACAAGCAGGCAGGCAGACAGATAAACAAACAGACAGACAGACAGGCAGTTGGGTCTGACAGACAGGGAGACAAACAGGCATGTGGACAGACAGGCCGACAGGAAGAGAAGCAGACAGACAAGCAGGCAGGCAGGGAGACAGAGAGGCAGGAACACAGGCAGACAGATAAACAGACAGACAGGCAGGGAGACAGGGAGAAAAACAGGCATATGGACAGACAGACAGACAGACAGACAGACAGACAGGAACACAGGCTTACAGATAGGCAGGCAGATAGACAGACAGACAGACAGGGAGACAGTTAGGGAGACAGTTAAGGAGACAGGGAGGCAAACAGTCAGACAGACAGGCAGGCAGGCAGGCAGGCAGGGAGACAAACAATTCAATTCAGTTTTATTTGTATAGCGCTTTTAACAATTTACATTGTCGCAAAGCAGCTTTACACAATCAAAAGAATAAGTTTGTATGAGATGTGAACGTGTACGAATCACGATGATAAGACTGTCCCTGATGAACAAGACGAGGACGACGGCGACAGTGGCAAAGAAAAACTCCCTGAGTCAACAAGCAGACAGACAGATAGAGAGACAGACAGACAGGCAGGCAGGGAGATGGAGAGACAGACAGACATGAAATCAGCCAGGCAGAAAGACAGGCAGGCAGGCAGTGAGACAGGAGAAGGAGAAGAGGTTGAAGAATCTGTGTGTGAATCAGCAGGAGTGAAATCACAGAGTCGAGATCGGAGACGCTGATAAACTCAGAAATATGCAACATAATATATTAAGACGGAAAGCAAGACCGAACATGAGACAGACTAAGAGAAAGAGAGGGAAACGGAGAGAAAGTAAGTTAGACAGACAAAGGAAAGGAGAGTAAAAGAAAGAAACAAAGCGAAATATACAGAGACAAAGACAGAGAGGAAAGGAGACACCGAGAGGAAGGGACAGACAGACAGAGAGACAAATAGAAGGAGAGAGAGAGAGAGAGACAAAAAGGGACAGAGACAAAGAGAGGGGAAGAGACAGACAGACAGAGAGAGTAAACGCTCAGTAGATGGTGTGATGTCACAAGTCACACGTTAGACAAAGAGATGTAAATGAGGTGGTGCTCATTAGAATATCAGGCTCCGCCCAGTGGAGATGCTTTAACAGTGTGTAAAAGTGTTACTGCGCCCGAAAAAAACCCTGAGAGTGTTAGCACTCAGGCAGCTGTGTTAGCGCAACGAACCGTGTGTGTGTGTGTGTGTGTGTGTGTGCTCTCTCCACAGTGTGTGTGATTAGTGGCGAGAGCTGGTGTTGAGTGTCTAACCTTAATCACAGTGTCGAGGTTGTAACGCTACACCGCCGAGTGCTTTTAGTGGAGTGAATGTGTGTGTGTGTGTGTGTGTGTGTGTGTGTGTCTCTCCACCCTGCTGTGGGGTTTAGCCACCTCCCCTAGTGCCGTCATTCTTCCTGCGTAGTTTTTATTTTTTTTTATGTTTTTTGTTCTCCGTCTCGCTCCTGCTCAACAAATTTCTCTCTGAGTGAACGTGTGAAACTTGCTGTTACACTATACACACACACACACGGTTCCTAACACCGTGTCGCTTCAATAAAAAGGTGTAAAGTTTGTAGAAGGGAATGGGAAAGAAAAAAAAAAGGAGGGATGGAAGTGGCTGTTTGGGTTTCGAGACGATCCGTGAATGAATCCGACACGATGTATCGCTTCATCATCACATCATCATAAACTCATCATCATCTTTAATCATTTGTGCCTGGTTTATTAATAATGTATTCATATTAATATAAATAATTAATATTAAACACACACACACTAGACAATGTGACTATACACACACACACACACACACACCGTTATAATGATGTATTTAAAGATAACACACTGCTTTCAGTCACAAAGTTTAATCGTTAACACCTGGTTTAATGTTCAGCATCCTGCATTAAATATTACATTTCTTCTTGAACTTGAAGTGCCAAATTTCCCAGGCTGTTTTTTTTCAATCCTTCTTTTGTGAACAGGAATAATAAAAACAAGAATTCTCCTTTTTAGAAATCAGCGTCGCACTTTCGCGTTTAGTTTGCTAGCTCATATATTTTTGCTCGCGTTGTTCTCCCTAATTCCTACTCATGATTAGGCCACGCCCCCATCAGGGCTACTGCCACCAACCAGGGAGGGCGAAGACACGCGACACCAGCTAACTGCGGGCGATGTAACACACACTGAGGATAACGCTATCGACTCCGGTGATGGGCGGGGCTCGTTAACGCCCTTGGCACTGCAGTTTGCTAGCTTAAATCGGAAAAGAGGTGGAGTTAACGCTTACGAGAGATAGAGAGGAAAAAAAACTAATTCGGTAATGCATCGATTTTAAAAAATATTGTTTTTGAATTTATGTTTGTTTCCAACTGAGATGATAAAATGTTGCAGTTCCTGTATGATCCTACAGGTGGAGCACTCTGAATTATTCACACACTGGCAGGTAGCACAGTTTCCTGTGTGGTAAGAGTGACGTATTCGGCAAGTTTGTTTAGAATTGTAAAAAAAATAATAATAATAATAATAATAATAATAAAATACAGAATCAGGAGATTTATAAAATTGTAATATTTACAGAACGACAATCCAGATCAAATGGAATCCCAGGTATGGTAATGATCTCGTCTCGGGTGATCCCTGGCGATTCCCCTCGTTACTGCTGCGACTTAGTAACAATTTTCAAAGATAAAACAAACATTTCAAAACAACATCGACTGGGTTCATGTTCACATTTACGCTTTAACTCTACAATAAAGAGACAATAAAAAATTTAAAAATGCCACCTTGTGGTAGCAGTAAAACACATCGTAACCTCTGACCCCTCTGTACACCTGTCCTTAAAGAAAACTTCACTACACTGACTAATTTAAATCCGTGTATGATCAGTGTCGTTGTAGAAACGATAGTATGCGAGATGCAGTCAGGATCCAGCGGTACGTCCCAGAACGCCAGACGTAAATAAAGACGCTCCAGGCATCAGGACTCGTCCAGGTTAAGGAATGAAGCCAACACGCTCTTTCTTTTTTTCCACCCACTAAATCTCTCTCTCTCTCTCTCTCTCCGTCTCTCTCTCTCTCTCCGTCTCCGTCGCTCTCTCGCGTGTGCTCGATCCGGTTCTGGCAGGAGAACACGAGACGGGAAATGTTCTGATGAATAATTTCAGACGTGCTTTACATTTTTCATCTCTCTTTTCCCCATCTGTTGTGTCGGCTCAGACCCGAATCCGAGCTCAGTAATTAGTCTCAGCGTCTCGCAGCCAATCAAAGGCGTTTAAATAATCCAGCGCGTCGAGCAAACAAACACGTTCGCAAATCCTCTGCGCCGACTTCCAGATCAGACCTGGCCTCCTGAGAACCGCACCGACGCCGCGGCCTCCTTTTACATCTCGCCGTCAGTCCCACTTCACGTGCTCGGATCGCTTTCTCCACTCACTGATCTTTATTTCTTGTTAAAATGTCCAATAATTCTTCAAGTTAACACAAGTCTCAGAGCTCCACAAAGTGTGCGTGTGTGTGTGTGTGTGTGTGTGTGTGTGTGTGTGTGTGTGTATGTTAATGCTCCAGATAATGCACTCCTCCAAAGACACCGTTTCACTGTCTATGTAAACGAGCTACCCTTGAGCCACGCCCCTCCAGAGGGCCGGGGGAGGGGCTCTTCTTGTAAGGAAAAATGTGAATAAAATAAAGGGTGCACTTACTTTTGAGCATCAGTTGTCACTAATCAATTATTTAACATTTTATATCAGATCGATGAAGCATTGAAGACAAAGACAAAGAAATAAGAAAATCGTTCTACGGTATGTAGCTTGCCTTCTTTTTTTTTTTACAAAATAGTTTTGTGTTTATTTGACACTTTCTGTAAATTTGATTGTAAATAAATAAGATAAAAAAAATCAGAATAAACTCGACAACCAAAGGAAAACCCGAGAAAGAAGACACACACACACACACACACACACACACACACACACACGGGCAGAGACGCTTCATCGTTATCTCCAGATGACTCTTGTCGTCAAACGAAAGCCGGCGTGTCAGTGCGTATCAAAACAAATGAGCTAGGTGTCATGGCCGCTGTCACACTCCCCTCTGAGAGACATCACAAGATGGCTGTCAAGCACACGTCTCCCCGCCTGTCTCTCCCACAATCCTCGGCTGTCAGCCTTCCTCTCAGACGAGATGCTTCTCTTTTTATTGCTTCCTCTTTTCCTTCCTCTCAAAGGTTAAAGCCGCGGCGCTAATCAAATTCCATTTTTAGCCGCGTTTAGCGTGCGGGGAGATGGGACGTCTACCCATGATGCACTGCAAGGCGAGCCTAGTGAAACGAGAAACGGGAACGCGTACAGCAAGGGTTTGATGTGAGAGTAGAGAAGCAACACGGCTGCTCAGGTGGAAACTCGGCATCCGCTGCTAGCATGAAACCAGAGTTAACGCTAGTTCAGAGACCAGGTCGATGCTAAGCTATTTCACAGAATATTATTTCACAGTCTAGTTTTTATTTGGAAAATTCTAACATATACTAGCATTGAATCAGAACAATGCTAGTGTGCTAACTATTTCCCCTCAAAGCAGAAAATTAGCTTAACATCTTTCACTATTAAGCTTATAACTCGTTATATTTTAATCACGTTTAAATAACTATGCTACGTAGCACAGAAGCATCTATTTCATCTATGACCTAGGGTGACCCCATGACCCTAATTATGACCTTTAGACATTTACTTAATGCACCACATGGAGAGAAAGCGGCGCCAAAACAGATAACGGCTAAAATGTCAAACTAAAATACAGCTAATATAACCTAGCGACCTTGGTTCCCTTCAAGGTTCCTCCCTCCTGACGCTCCACGGTAAGCTCGTTCACTCAGAGTTTAAGGCTAAATCCTGCTAGCGCCGAGTCAGACACGGCTAATTCCTCAGCGTCGGCGATAAGAGGGGAATTTTGCGGACTCAGTAGTAAGTGCGGAAGACGTCTGGAAGATGAAGTGCACTCACAGGGAGGACAGTGCGGGAGAGCAGCATGAGCTTTTATCATGTTCTTCTGCTGTTACACAAGCACAGGATCTTGGCACAGGAAATGGAGGTTAGGTAGCGGGGTGGAGTGGGGTGCTTTCTTTCCCGCCAAATCCCTTCCGCTATCCAGAGGACCGTCGTCTGTTTGGAAAATAAAAGCTTCCAAAAGACAGAGTGCAGAGATTAGACGTTTACAGGAATCCGCCTCATTTATCACGTTCTAATAAACAGAACGGTTGTCCGGGTTAGCGGCTTGTTGTTTAGCAAGAGTGTTTCGTTCATGCTTCAGGTCCACACTGATTAACAACAACATTTTGACAGAAATGCATGGAATGTTCAAAAATAAAACTATAAAACAAATTCACAGATCCAAGTAAAAGTTTGAGACGTATTAGCATCCAAACAAGAAATGCTAACACAGAGTGCTTCTTGGGTCCTGTGTTCTCAGGATTTTATCTACTATAAATTCATAGATCACTGTCCCTAAAAAGGTACTTTAATTCTAAACCCCTGGGTTCCCAGTGCTGCATTTTTCCTAAGTCCTCTTCTTCCCAACCTCCATATTTCCAGGGCACAAGTCTCCCAGGGGCCATTGGATCTAAGGCTCCCTAGCACCCTAGTTTATCATGTCCTTATATTTCCAGGAACCCATATGACCCTAGGTCTGAGTGTTCCCAAAACCCCAAGTTCCATTAACTCTTTATCCACAAAACTCTGTATTCCACAGACCTATTCTTCCCATGGCCACTTCATCATACATCTTCCCAGGATCGTAATTTCATTAACCTTACATTATCAGAGCATGTTGTTTTTTTTAGGATACTTACCATGATTCTATAGTTCCAAAACACTACCTTATCAGGATTCTGTAGTTCCAGAACCCTAACTTATCACAATTCTATAGTTCCAGAACCCTACATTACCATGATTCAATAGTTACAGAACCCTACATTACCACAATTCCAGAACCCTACATTACCACAATTCCAGAACCCTACATTACAACAATTCCAGAACCCTACATTACCACAATTCCAGAACCCAACATTACAACAATTCCAGAACCCTACATTACCACAATTCCAGAACCCTACATTCCCAGGACTATATAGATCCAGAACACTACATTACCACGATTCTATAGTTCCAGAACCCCACATTACCACGATTCTATAGTTCCAGAACCCCACATTACCACGATTCTATAGTTCCAGAACCCTACCTTATCAGGATTCTGTAGTTCCAGAACCCTACATTCCCAGGAGTATATAGTTCCAGAAACCTACATTACCACGATTCTATAGTTCCAGAACCCTACCTTATCAGGATTCTGTAGTTCCAGAAACCTACATTACCAGGACTATATAGTTCCAGAACACTACATTAACACGATTCTATAGTTCCAGAAACCGACATTACCACAATTCTATAGTTCCAGAACCCTACCTTATCAGCATTCTATAGTTCAAGAACACTACATCACCATGATTCTACATTTCCAGAAACCTACATTCCCAGGATTATCTAGTTCCAGAACACGACATTACCACAATCCTATAGTTCCAGGACTCTACATTCCCAGGGCACTACATACTGTACCTAAGGCCCATTTCTCCCCAAGTTCCAGGATGATTTTTAAAGGATCCTACATTCTCAGATTTTAAGTTTCCACATTCCCATTCCCTTACTTTCCAAGGCCCCAGGTTCCATATTTTGATGCCTCTATATTTCTCTTTATTATAAGGGGACCTGAATTTCTTCTTCTTGTTTTATGGCAGTTGGCATCCAGTAAGTTGCATTACTGCCACCCCTTTCCTCTTCGTCTTCCGTTTATTCCGAACAGAAGGGCAACCTAAATTTCATAAAAAAGCCCAATGTTCCCAAGTTTAGAAGACTATTCTTAGAATTTTTATGGTCCAAACTTCTTAAAGTTCAATATATCTCTCTATCTATATTGTTAATCTAATTATAATGTGTTATATTCACCAGCTCAGGTGTTCTGATTCAGCACATCGTTTTAAAATACTGCCGTGGTGTTGGAGAACATGCTGTTTGATTATGAATGCGATATAGTACGATATTTTCACTAGAATAATCGAAGCTGTAACACAGTGCCTAGGGTTTTAATGTAGGGTTGGTGATGCAGAAGTGGTCACCCTTATATCTCAGACCTTTTCGGACCTGTCCCAGACCTGATTTATTTCCGCTGCTCCGCCTCTGAACGGAACACAGGCCGGTGATAAATACATAAAACTAACACAAAGAGTAATAAATTGTATTAAACTTGGACTCTGCCGTAAAGAGGCTTTTATCCAGGCGCACTCGTGGAACCTCGGCCTCGTGACCTTCCCCCGTCCCTGCGCTTGATTAATTACCTAATCTTGTGTTAATTAGGAAATTTACCTGCGAGTGAAAAGCGCACATCCTCCTGCATGGGGAAAAAAAAAGAAGTAAGTCTGGCTAAGTGTTCGGGAGGTGACTAGACAAGGTCAGGCTTTCTCTTTCTTCCGCACGGTCAACTCCAACCAGCCGCGCTAAAGTGCTTTTAATTCGACAGGGTCTTTGCATGAGACGTTTTGCACGGCTACGGAAATGAGAAAAGCTCCTTACCCCTGTGAGAAATTACACGAGGGGAAAAAAGAATCAGCGACGTGAACGCGGCGTGTATTAGCACGATAAGCTGTAACTACGTTAACAAGCCTGAGCTAAAATTCTATTTTACGGCTAATTCTAATACCGAGGTGCGCTTACATGTGGAGAAAAGCTTTGGGATTGCGTATTAGTCTTGCTAACCTGATTTACACTCCTCACCCGTGTGCTAATAATTACACCCTCGTATGCTACGTGAATTAGAACACTTCCCTCAGACCTGGAATTTACATACAAGTGAACAACAACAACAACAAAAAAGATTAATGATTGTAATAATCGAAAAAAGATTATCGTCTGGATAATGAGGCAACGCTAACTAAGAGCGCATGGTGTGGCAAAATGAGCAAAACAGTGTTATGCTTATCAAAAACGTTTTTTTTTTTTTAAACACAGAATCTAGTTTTTGTACCTCAGTAATTACTGACCACACGGCAGACACACAAAACGCCAGAGAACTACACACAATATCCTGTGCTAGCGCTTCTAGTTATGATATTTAGCGTTGTTATCATGACCACTGCTAGCAAGGTGTGTGTGTGGGGGGGGGGGGGGGGGGGGGTT